>CAUJNA010000202.1:125191-147691 GCA_963377175.1 Effrenium voratum | reverse complement strand
GATTCGCTAAGACATACCTATGCGCATTCTGAAAACGGGGGGGGGGGGGGAGTAAACGGCCACCATCTAGCTGATTTCGAGGACTTCACTTTGTAGAAACGGATGCTCAAGCCCCCGACAGCATTTCACCATGTGTGTGATTTTCCGGGGTGGTAGGCCCCCAGTTGGTCCAAGACACCTGTACCTCTGAAAAAAAGCCCACTGCCTTGCCAATCTCGCCATGCGACCCTGAATCTCAAGAACTTGGTTGGAACCACTGAAAAGTCCTTTGCTATGCGACCCTCAATTTCAACAACTTGGAGCCCCCTGAAACGTGGTTCCTGGACCTTCTTATTCCCCGCCAACTTCCGACGGTAGATCCCCGCCGAGTTCGTGCGGTTCGATCCGAAGGCGAAGGCTTCGCAGCTGAAGCTGGGCTTCTGCAAGGCGGCTTCGAGGGGGGCTCCGGAGCTCGAGTTTTGGGCCTCTCCCTTTTTGAGGGGAACTCTTGGTGGGGTCGGTTTGGGCTCGGCTTGGGACAAAGGGAAGCCAATTTTTGTGCGAAGTCTGGAAAGAGTGAAGCAAATATGGTTTTGGAGGTTTTTCCGGGTTTTTGCGACCGACCCCATTGCCGAATGGTCCGGACGTGTCCAGCTGGACGGCTCTGACGGCTTCGCCGAGGCGAAGTGCGAGGAGCCGCTGAGCTGCGGCCACGGCTGCCACTTGGAGTGCCACTGGCCAAAGCAGAAGCACAACGACGCCTGCCAGGCGCGGATGGGTTGGGAGGGGACTCGCTGCAGGCTGGAATTTGGGGGGGATCAGTAAGAACAAGCCTGGGCTTCTTGTACAGGAGGCCCATGCGGTTCGCGTTTGCATGAGGGAGAGCAAGTCGGGGGGGGCCTTTTGAGAGGAGGTCGTGATTGTGAATGGGAGCAACCCGCTGGGTAAACAAAGAAAGATTGGGTCGGGTTCTGTGGCTCGGGGTGAGAGGGAGCTGGATACGAGATATTGAAGGCAGGGACTTGTTGGGGGCTTTGCTGGGGCTTGGGATCGGCTTGGTTCGGCTCTGAGGCGGCTCGTTTGGGCCTGTTAACGCCTGTTTGGGGCGTTTCTCGCAGCGGCCTCATTATTGCGAGCGTTTGGAACCTCGAGCTTCCTAGAGGCCCTCAGGTCCAAGCCAAAACCCTTCGATAGCTTTGCTGGCATCCCGACTCGGCTCTTTGATGAATGCTGATCCCCGCGGTATTTCAAGTGAAAAAACCAGGTACCGTGAGCTCGCCTCGTAGCCAGGCGCACTCCATCCAAATGGAGTTGTTTCCGGCAAACAGTTTTGGTGGCTCGAAGCCAGCAGTCTGTCCCGTCAGTCTGCCCAGGCCATGGTGCCATCGCCCTGCTCCCGCTCTTCGGGCTGCACCGTGCGTGAGGAAATTGTGGCCAGAGAGAGGGGGCCGGAGAACCGATTCGGGAAGACAAGCTCGAAGGGGAAGGCCGCCTGACTTTTTGCAGAGACTTTGCACGCACTTGGCGTCGCAATTCAAAAAGCCCGTGCCCTGATTTTGCTTGGTGCAGGGTGTTTGCTCTGGGCCCGAACGTTAGGAGTTCATTCCGGTCCATTCTGCAGGAGAGGAGGGGCCCGGACTTGGCAATCATCTAATTCTTTGGCCATCTTCCCAAAGAGAAGCGCTGGTGGCTTCTGCAGATGGGGGGGGGGGGGGGCGAATGCTGCGCAGCTGGAAAAGTCATGAATTCAGGGAACTAATTGAAACCTCACAAAAAAAATTGGCTTGTATCCCACCTCGCTGTCGTAGGGGAATTTGTTGATTCCGCCTTGGAGAATGCTGGCGCACACGCGGAGACCTGGCCCGTGGTTTCCGTCGAGCGGATTTCTTTTCGAAGCTCGGAGCGAGTTGCATGCGAGGCCACGATGCGGACATCACCTGCAAGAGCGTGTTTGCAAATAGCGCCTTTGGCAGTAAGCCGGGTTGGGCTTTTCTGAGCCGAAAAGGATGGCTGCAACCCAACTACTCAAAGGGCACTAAACTGTAACGCCATTTTAATCCATTTCAGGGATTCCCCTTGAAAGGGTTTGCAACTGAGTCTTTCTTGGGGCGGAAACAACAAACACGCGTCGCATGAGGGTTGCCTGGACCAACTTGAAGACTGAATGTTGAGTCCATATCAGGCTTACTGCACAGTGGTCCAGTTCAGTCATTTGTCCGATTGAACATGCCATCTTCCCAAGCTCTAACAGCTAGCCCGGTCTCGAAAATCACCCCACCTGTAAATCAGGTTGTTTCGGGTTCCACATTTCCTTGCAAAGCTGGCCGGGAAACCGCTGCAAGAAGGCACTACAGATGGGACCCAGACGTATCAAGACGATACTTACATGCACGTTTCCCCTTTAGATATCACGCCAGTCAACTCTGTGTTTCCCGGGAACCAACCGTCCAGTTGCTTCTAGTCGGTGCTCCAGCCCATGGCCAGGAGGCGGTTGAATACCGCTTAGAAACGGTTGGACGTCAATCAGCGTTCAAGTGATGTCAAAAGGGTCCCCCAATTCGAGTTTCTGCCCTCTCTTGACTGTGCCAGCTCGTAAGCCTGGGGCGGATTCCAGAATCCGTGATGGCTTCCCTGGCGTCCTTTGAGTGTTTGGGCCAGGATTTCCGCAGTGCAGGTATTGGACAAAACAAATCTGAAGTCCAATGTCCAGAGCCTCCCCGGCCTCCAACTTGTGTGCATGAGTTTGTCAGATGCAATCCCGGAAATTCCAGCCAAGAGTAGGTTATGATTATGTTTTCACCTGCTTACTAAGCCTCCTTCGCTGCAGGCGCGAACGCTACGGGCCGAGAGACTGTGCAGGACTGTGGGAGCTGCCTTTCCACTTCTCTGCCACTGGAAATCGGCCTTTGCAAAGATGGTACTAGAATCGGTGGTCCGGAGTGACTTGTTTCCAAAGTGCCAAACGATCGCCACCCCTTTATCGCAGGCTGTGGATTGGTTTGGGGATTTGAAGCCTGTTTTTTTGACCCCAAATTGGAAACCGGGACTCCTAACCACCGGGCTCCAAACCTTAGAGGGAAGCTGAGTGAGCCACGAACGCCGGCTCCATGGCGAGGAGGCGCTGCGCTCCTACCGCTGCCCGGTGAAGGTTCCCCTCTTGCTGCCCTGCAGCCACGAAGCTACCCTCAGCTGCGCGGAGGAGGAGGACTCCGGTTGCCAGGAGAAAGACCTAGGATCTCCGTGGTCAAAACCTAGGTCCCCCAGTAGTGCCCTTGTATGAAATAGACTACAGAAAAAAATAGGGTACCCTTATTCTAACCTCTCTACTAGAAACGGATTGTGACGGGATGGCCGTTGAGGGAACCGTGACTTCTGACAGTTGTGGCGCATGTTGGGCAGTTCCGCCTGTCCGGGAGCAAGCGATCCGATCGGGATTCCTCTCAGGCGAGTTCCGCTGAGACCCACCGAATCTCCCGAATGGGAGGGCGGCCTTGGCACAGAGCGAGGGAGAGAGCGAGAGAGAGAGCGAGCGATGGGCTGAAGTGTTAAACGCTTTGCTGTGGTTTTAGGCTCACGGTGGCCCACCAAAGAGCTAGGCTAGAAATGTCTCCTAAAGAGAAGGGACCCGCAACACACTTGTTGCCTGCAATGTTTGTAGATTGGCAAACAGGGGCTTGCATTTGCTCATAGGAACGCCTAAACACGCGACACGAAAGCAAGCGCTTTCTTTGGTTCCCAAATTCCGGGGCCCAGGACATCCAAAGCGGCAGCAAGGCCATGCCGAGGTGCGACAAGCCTTCCCACACGCCGCGGCTTTCCTGAAGTCGCGCAGATGCACCACTCGTTTGCATGGAAGACTTCTCGGGACAACGAGCGAGAAAGGAGAGAGAAAGACCGCAAGAGTGGAGCATAGAACTCGCCCGGGGGGGCTGTCTATGTGATGCCCCCGCGCCTTTTGCGGATTATGTGCACGTGCTTGATTTGTGTCGAGTTTCCATTGATTGGCGCGAGGTTTACAAGGGTTCCAAGGAGAAACCCTGCGAGGCTTCCTCACAGCAGACAGCCGCGCACCACTTTGCAGCTGAGCCCCTTCAAAGCGTGGGGTCCAGCTTCTTGATAGACTCTGGTAAGGATTAAGTGAGCAAAGGCAAGTTCAGGGGTTTCAAGAGCATTCGATGTGCGGTGATGTTTCAACCGATCCAGGGAACTCGGGAGCGAAAGTGACAGCGAGCTCAGCCGGTAAAACCAGCGATTCCTGCCAGGATGAAAGGCCCTTTTTCAAAGGTTCCTCAACTCAGGTTGGCGAAAAGAAGTGATTCGTGCAGATGTTGCCTCGTTACCTATCTAAGCATTCCACACAGCTTCCGCAGTGTTTTCTTTGCTTGCGTTGTACGCGGATGTTGCAAATTTGTCCCATCCGAAAACCCGCTGGTTTGGGTTCGTGAACCGAAAGTTGGAGCTGGATGTTTGCTTCCTCACACGTTGGGAAGACACGCCAAGTAAAAGCACCTGTTGGATATCAATATCACACACATACACTCTCTAATATCGGACCATCGCATCAGTTCCTTTCGCCCAATTGTCTCGCTTCTATGGAAGTGAGGTATATCTATGACGTGTGCAAGCACCCTCTGGACGTGACCTGCTTCATGCTCTTGGAGTACAAGCGGAATCCTGCCAAGGCATCAAGTACGCTGAGAGATGCCAGGGTTGACCTCAAAGTATTTGTTTGAAGCGAAACCGTATGATTCCCCCCCCCCCCCACTGTATGGTTGCACCTCCCGGAACCATGCCAAGGAGAGATCTGTGAG
This sequence comes from Effrenium voratum, assembly GCA_963377175.1. Lineage (NCBI taxonomy): Eukaryota > Dinophyceae > Suessiales > Symbiodiniaceae > Effrenium > Effrenium voratum. Next base: position 142,901 of record CAUJNA010000202.1, on the reverse strand, counting down.
GGTTGCAGGAGAAGGTGTGCGGCCAGAAAGGCCCCCGGCCCTTTTCTACGCAACTCACTGTTTCATGACCGCCTGACAGAAGGGAAATCATGTATTTCCAACGAGGGGGACATGTCTTTTCGAGTTTGGGGATGAGGTGGTTTGCTTGTTTATAAACATAGTAGTTACCTCATCCGACTAGCATACTGCTTCCGGGATCTTTTTTGACTTGATTCTAGAGTTTTTGGTTTGCTAAGCTGGACCAACCACTAGACATGTATTAGTTATTGGGGGCAAGAGCTGAAGTAGGTTTGGTGGCCTGCATCGCTCCCAAGCCAAGTGCATTCCTCCACGTTTTCTGCCGATTCTATTGACTCTCCTTATATCAGAGTTTCGGCTGAAGGTCTGTGAGTCGGAGCTCTTGTGTCCAGCACTACATGGGTTTGTCTCTATAGTGTGACCTGCTGAAGCGGACAGCAAGACTTTGAAAAAGCCCGTCATGACAGCAGAAGATCGCAGATGTCGCAACCTACCTGGACCCCAGTTTTCACGTGCTTGGGGCCCCATTTCAGCACTTCCCGCAGGTGCCGCGGTGCGAGTACACCGTGGAGTATTTGCCCTCTTGTGGCCACACCATCTCTGTGAAGTGCTGGCTGAGGTGGGCCCATCAACCTCATGGGCCCGACACTGTGAGACACCCTCAAACGGCGCTTGGAAGGTCCAGAACCTTCTTTTGGTTTAAGGGTGCAGAATGCTGTTGTGCATCATCCCAGGGTTCGATGTTGCGTAAACCAGGGGTAGATGGACAATGACGTGTGCAAAAGGCGGGCAGGAAAGGGCCGTGGCACCCGCAGCGTGGCCTCGGGTTTTGGCAGACGTTCTATGGAAAATCCTTCAACACATGTCAAGGATGCAGTGACGATTCTCCGGTGCAGGGACAATTTGCTCTCAGTGGTTTTAGTTGCCGCTTGTTCAGCAATTCTTCCTATCGGACATGGTATGGGATGGGTTTCCAACTTGATTGGTTTGCATTTTGCTTCTGTTTGCGGTACAGGCCGGTTTGCTCTTACAACTGCCCAGTAAGATCCGGTTTTGAGCAGGCACCGGGAGTTGCTCACTGCTTGTGTGACTTGAGTACCTGGTGCCTCCACAACGTGAAGTTTTCTAGTCAGGCAGCACAAACACTGACCAGTTGTCAGGCAATGAACCCAGAGCCATAGCTGACATGCAGATCTCGGCAATGTGAACCGTCAGGCTGTGGCAGGCTGCCTAGGTCCCAATTGCAAGCCACTTTGTCCAAGTGTTGTGCCAGGCAGTCCTACGAGCGCGCGCGGGAGCAGTTCATTTGCCCCAAGAAGTTGGAGGTGGCTCTGCCGCGGTGCCACCACAAAGCCAAGGACCGGAAGGTGTAGGTCTCCGCGCGCAGACGCGGTGATAGTCGGGACCAAAATGGGTTGCTCTGGCAAATGGACACAGCGACGAACACCTGCGGTCCCCTCGTTCCCTGGTGGTTTCGTTTTGCCCCATACCTACATTGTACGTACATATGTGTGTATGTATGAAGGCCCCTAAGGGGTGGAGGGGTGCTGAGCTATATGCTGGTCAGTTACAAGAGGTGGACCGGAGACCATGTCTTTTTTTTTCTCTCTCTCTCTCTCTATATTGTATGGACAAAGGTTCGCAAGAATGCGTCAGATGTCCGGGCTTTGAATTTACCAGAATCCCAAGGTTGATCCCCCAGCAAGCGGATCCTGTTGCCGGGAGGTTGCTGTACCAAAGCCTCCGGGGAGGCACACGCGTGAGATCTCTCCCGCCAGCCCGTGGAAACCCGCCGAGTGGCAGGGCTACGGGAAGTTCCGTCGAAGACACGTGGAAGAAAAGGAAAAAAACACATAAAAACACATAAAATAAATTCTCCCCGTTTCAGAGCCTTTCTCGAGAGTCAAGCGGGTTCCAACGGGAAACGCTAGAGGAGGTCTTGACCTAAGTCCTGTGGACCTGATCCTTGCATCATTTCGGGAATCTGCTATTGACAGCGAGGAACTGAGCATTGCAAGATTTACCTAGGGTTGTTTCTTCCAAAAGTTTACGAATCAACTGGATTCCCATGACTTACTTGCTTGGCGAAAAGAAACAATACCCTCTCTCCTTGTTGTTTTCCCCAAGCGAGCCCCACAACAGAAAATGGGCTAAAGCAAAGTTCCTGTGTCATGTATCGTCAACTCCGGGGACACCTGTTCATGAATCCCCTTGAACAAGAACCTGGCTGTGGCTCAAAAAACCCGGTACCAAAATCAACCCTGGTAAGTGGAAACATGGACCCAAACCTGCGGTTTGCCCCTCCGATCGTTTAATTTTGAGCCCCACCCGCCTCGCAATGCTCAAAACGCTGCGACCAAAACGACCAAACGACACGTCCGTCGGGTTTTCTCGGGGTTTCGGGGAGGTCTCCTGCGCCGAAGAGCTGGAGCTGCGCAAGTGGGACGGAGGTCAGCTGTGAAGCTGCGGGATCCGCTCGCGGCGGGGCTTTTCTTTTTTGTTGTTTCTTGGAGGCCATTTTTGTAGCCTTTGGTTGGGCCCAAGAAGCCAAACAATGGTGAAAAGTCGGCAACAAAAAAACGGGGCCCTGTTTTTGGGTGGCTCGGCGGTTGCGGTTTCGGTTGCGGTTTCGGTTGCGGTTTCGGTTGGGGGTTGGTAGTTTCGGGATCCTTATCTTTCCCGTTTGGGTCTGCTTGCTTGGCTTCCGTGCCTGAAAAGACCTGAGCTTCATGTTTAGATCCTTTGCCCAACCCCCCCCCCCCCCTGCCCCCTCCGCAGCAGGTCGCTGCAAGGAGCAGGGCAAGGTCTATGAGGGGGAGGCGTACGGCCCGACGGACTCTCGGTCTTGGGACCTGGGATGGAGCTGTTGGCAATGCCAATCTGGAGTTGTTGGGATGTAGTTGTTGGGACCTGGGATGGAGTTGTTGGAGTTCAACGTGTTTTTTTGGTGGCCTCGGTCTTCAACAAATCAACATCCGGCTTGCATGGAGGACCTTGGACCGTATGTTCGCACAGATTTTGTGCGGAGTTGTTGGTTGCTTCGGTAAGCGGAGCGTGAAATGTTGCTGTCGGGCCCCCATGAAGTAATCTGGACATCGGAATGCTTGTTATGCTTGTCGTTTCAGGCACAGTTGACCGTGTAATGTGATATTTTCGGCGGAGAATCATCCCTTCACTGCTGGCTCAAGCGATGAGCCAGAGCCAACAAGACTGAACCAGGCCAGGATTTGATGCAAGAAGGTCTGACCTGGTCTTAGAAACATGGCAGAGCTGGGTGGAGTGCAGGATTCTCTGGGGGAAGCGTGTGAGCCACCAACGAAGTTCAACTCCGGAAACTGATCTCTCATGTATTACTCATGCATTGTAGTTTTGCTGATCGACAAAGGACATCGGAAGTCCCGCAGGCGTTCATGTTAGTCTTGCAAAAATAGGGCCGCGCATGAGGCATAGTTCGGACCCTGCGCTGTTGGAGGGGGGCGAGGTCCAACATTGTTGCCCTTGGTGTGGGATGGCGAAGTGGCCGACCTTTCCCCGTCTCCCGGTCACTTCTGTTTCGTTCTGTCCCACTCGGAAGGCGGGATTCCACGCCCCTTGCCCATGGCTAACATTGTTGGTTCTCACAGATCCCAAGCCAGCCCGCTGTGAAGCATGAGTTGTTTGTCTTCACATGATTCTGTTGCTGACTCTAAAGGTGTTCCCATCTGTTCTGGTTTCCAAGTGAACATTTGCCAATAACATTGGGGTACCGAGTGAAGATAGAGTTGCAGTTGCGATGGACTCGTTCGGGGGGATTTGGTGATATTCTTATTTGAGGCCACGCTCTCTCCCGCGAAGTAGTGCGCGGAATGAGGCACGCCCCTCAACAAAGGCCGTCCCCACACATCCCTTTGCGGGTACAAGGGAAATCATGTACGGAGGGAGGCCCTCGCCCCGTTTTTTCTAATAGGGGGTAGGATCACTCGCTCAAGGACCGCGTTTGCAAAGAGACGGTGACCTTCATGCGCATCTTGGCTGCCTCTCATTGTCGCAAAGTACTTGATCCACCCAAGGCGCGGGAAAAAGAAGCTATTTGAGGGCCTCGGGTGTCCTTAAGCGAGTCCATGAGGGTCTGGGCCTGGTTCGCGCGGGTGTTTTTGCAGCACACATGAGACTCCAAGAGTTCAAGGAACCGTCTCACAAATGACTGCACGGATTTTGTTTTCCCGGGCCATGCGTAGGTCAACTCGTGCGATCCGGGGAAAGGTGACGGGATGTTGGGTTCATCTTGCTGGTGCTCAGTAGGGAATGAGGGAATGACCCTTATGAACCATCCCTTGTGGTTTCCTTTGAGGGAATCAATGGGTTCATTCCCTCATTCCCTACCTCTCGCACCAGCAAGTCATGTCTGTGTCCAAGGAAAGTGCGGCCACGAGGAGTCGGTGAGGTGCGAGCGAGCCTTCGACCTGGCGAAGATCAAGTCGCACTGCGAGGTGCAGGCGAGTCCCTTTGGAGCTTCGGAGCTGGGGATGTTCGGGGGGTACCGATAGCATTGTGGGGTTTCCGTATTTTTCAGACACACCCTATGTCCCGTTTTTTCGCGTTTAGCCCGTGGCTCGATATGAGAGGAAAAGGAAGGAGCATTCCACAGTGACGTATCTAAAGTCAGCTGGATCCGGGTGCCGGTAAAATGTCAGATGCAAGCTTTGCACATCGCCTCAAATGGCAGGTACAGATGGTGCATCCACATTGTGGGCACGAGTGCCGCGTTCCCTGTCACAAGCAGCAAGAATATGCCCCTCGGCTTATTCCGTGCTGTTCACGTGAAGGGTCCAGACTCCAATTTGTTTTCTTCTCTTTTATGAAGAGGAGCCCTTTCTTGTCAGCGCGTTCCATATCACTTTGAATGATGGCGACACGAGCATGACCATGGCAATTCAGCCAGTAACATGCCATTTTTTTTGGTTGCTGGTTCTCGGCTGTACCAGGGATCGTTCCACAACCAGGAGCAAGGGCATAGCACGGATGTAGTGCTTCCGGCTGTTTTTTTTGCAGTCGCCCGCTTGTGGCCGTGGAGTTGGTTGATCGAGCTTTGGTTCATCCCTTTGGCTGGGGCCGATTTTTGTCACCTTCATATTGCCCACTCCACTCCCCGCCCTGTCAAGTTGATTCCTCTGCTGTTCGCAGATCATGAAGTGACTGTAAACGGAATCGTGTTCACCATGTTTGGCACATGGATAACATATGAGGGGCATCCCATCAGTGCGATGCGCCAAACAAGCGAGGGCCGAAGGGTCCGAGCAATGCCCGAAAATTTGAGGAAGCCAGCGGGGAATCGATGTATTTAGGTGGATTCCTCTAAACATGGTCCCGCGGATCAATCCGAAGTTGGCATTACCCATTGGACCCCGAGGGGTCTGGATCTGCAAGGGTTTGGACCTCAACAAGGGCCTGCAGGTCAAAAGAGATAGGGTAACCAGGGGGCGCAGGGGACCTGGTTTCCACAGGCGCCCAGTCAACCACACCAGCCATGAAAACCCTGAGACGCGTCTGCGACCGTGCAGCCGTGCGACCCGCGCTCGAGGCACATCTGCCGCGGCCGAATGGCCCCCTGGACTTTGCGGAGGAGTCGGCGCCGGCTCCCTCGGTGCTGCCGGGGGTGGTCTGCCAGAGCCAAGCGCCCTGAGAGAAGTGCGGAGCGGGCGGCTGCGTTTCCTTGGTTCTGAATCCAACAAGTTTTGGTTGCTGTTTTTTTTGAGGGCACTGTTGTTTGATTTTTGGGTTCTGCCAAGACACGCCAACGGTTGAAGCCCACAAATGGCAACAGTTTCCTTTTCTTTCCTTTTCAAAACCGTCCGAAGAGTCCAAGAAAGGGTCCACCTTTTCGAGAAAGCTCCAATGAGCCACAATGCAAACCTGGGAAGATGAAGGGTAAAGGACAGTCCTCACCAGAAGGCGTGGATATTCGAACTGTTGATTCTTCACCACAGGTTTCGGGTAGACTTCAGTGCCATGTTTGATTGTGACTCAAACGAGGTTCGATCAACACATCCAGCTTCTGGTCAGTTTGGGACACGAGGGGCAAGAGCTGAATTGCCCACGCAAACAAGAGGGACTTAGACATTTGTGAGCAACTGATGAACAATTCCTGGTTGCCCGTTTTTTTTTTTTTGTTTGGGGGGGGGGGGAATTCTTTACTTTTGTTTGTGTTGAGTGGCTCGTTCAATATCAACGGCAGCAAAAGGTGTTGAGTATCTGGCGCGTTTTTGTTTTCCTAGCGGCCCTAGCGATCCCTCGACTCAAGCCAGTTTTTCCTGATAGGCTGGGCTTAAGATGAATGGATGGCATGAGGGAGGATAGCCGTGGATGTTGCCCCCCGCCCGGCTGCCTTCTTTCGCCACGCAAAAGCAGTCGCTGGCTTCTGCGACTAGACAACTTGGACTTCGCGCAAACCACGTTTTCCAAAGCAATCCCGCCTGAGCTTCCATGCTCCCGCCAACTGCCCAACAAAAAGGTTGCCCGGTCGCATCTGCAGCGCTGCCCCCATGGTGTCCCCTGGGTGGTATTTTTTGGGGAACCCACCTTTGGTTGGTTTCAGGGGGGCAAGCATCAGCAAGCATTTCGACAATCGCCCCTCCCAAGCAACAGGTCCCCCCCCCCCAGATATGTCCTAGCGGGTTTCTGCTTCGGTTCTTGTCAGATGCGGTCCTCTCTTTGCAAGGATCAAACACCCGCAAACGTAGTTTGCCGAGCAAGGGGTTTCAAATAGAATCGTGCAAGGCAGTGGGTGGATGTGTCAGCTTGAAGGCGTGATTGAAAGTGCAACTTAACATATTTACAAACATGTGAATTCAATGTTGCTTTGGAGAGCTTTCTTTTCTGGCTGCTGTTGGGGCTGGCGGGAAAGTTGTTGGTTTAGAGTTGGATTCGTGTTGCCTAATTGCTAATTTAGTATTCGCAGGTTTGGGGTCTGTAAGATGATATATGTATTCAGTAGACTGGTTGGTGGACAAGTGCAACAAGTTGGTAGGTGGCTTGTCCCAGCATTCAGAGGGCTTCGTCTGTCCCAACTGGATTTGTTTCCATCCACAGCGGGGTGCATGTTCAAAAGGCTTCAACAGGGGCCAGGGCCCGGTCTTTCAACATATTTGCCCAGGAAAACCGGTCCAAGACCCTCCAACATAATCTTTGAGCCGGAAACTCTATGAGAGGAATTTGTCTTCTTTCTTCTCCGAACACAGGTGAGCCGCGGAAACACTGCACGGAGATTTGAGCATGGCACACATGAACCCTTGAACCCCGGTATGAACCCTCTGAGTCGATACCCTCCCACCAACTAACATGGAAGTGCACAAATCCCCTTTCCACGAGAAAGTCGTCTTTCCACAGAGGTCTGTGCAAAACCCATGTTGGTCGGGGGGTACTCAACCATTGGGTTGGTTTGAGGTTTTGGTTTCGTGGGTTTTTTCCCGAAAACTGGGGGCCCCTTCTGAGAGAGAGGCTGAAGGGAAGCCAGACGATCCATGTATCGAGGTCACCATCCAGCGCCGCTGTGGTCACCAGACCAAAGTGGCCTGCGGCCGGCGCGGCACCTTGGGCCCCTGCGAGGACGGCGCTTGGTGGGATTTGAGGGGCGGGGTGGGTGGGTGGGTGGGTGGGTGGGTGGGTGGGTAGGTGGGTGGGTGGGTGGGTGGGTGGGTGGGTGGGTGGGTGGGTGGGTGGGTGGGTGGGTGGGTGGGTGGGTGGGTGGGTGGGTGGGTGGGTGTTGGAGCCATGAATAAAATGGAACTTTGTGTGATTGTGAGATGGCAACATGCAACCTCGGCCCCCGGAAACCATAAAGAAACGCAACACAAACACCATTCAGCCATTGTTTGGTTGGGCATCCGTATTCTAAATCTGTGTACCTGCAGAACTAATGTAGAATCATAGTTGGTTTTAGAAGCAGCTTCTCTTGTGGGGCGCTGTGGATTCCATGTGAATTTGCAGGGAGTGGATGAAAGCAATCAACCTTCTGGCTTCCGAGCGAGCTCAAAGCTTCAGAATTCTCTCATTGCAGTGCCCAATCCTTTGACCACGTTTCTCGCCGATGTGAGCTCCCCAGACCCTAGTGACTTGCTGAGACTTGCGAGTGTTCAGTACCTGGCAGACGTTCCTTCCAAAGGGGCCTGTCATCTATGCTTGCCTGTTCTATATTTCTGAGGAATCTGGGATGCACGACTCATTGCCGCTTGAGGTTTGTTCCACCATCCCTGATAGAGAAAGCAAGTCGTTCTGTCGGCCTGATTCGAGTCCCAGTCTCAATGGCTGTTACTTGGTGATGTTGTAGGTGTAGTCGTCATCCGCTAGAAATTTCACATGTGACCAATGCTTGCTTCTCAACTGTTAAGGCTGTGATGTCATGCCTGAATCCGAAGCAACTAAACACATCAGCGTGGAGGTGAAAGGCAGCTTTCTGGAAGATGACGCTACAATTTGAAAAGGCGCCAAATTGATCTCTGCAGGCTTGGATGAATTAACATTCAACCCATGGTGGAACCAGCCTCCACACATTTGTGTCGCCTTGCAACACCTGGATCGTTTGGACTGCTGCGCTTAGAGACTTGAGTTTTTCGCTTGATGAAGTGAAGCATGAAGGCAAAGATGCCACGGAAGATGACCAACAAGACACAAGGGGATGGTATGGGCCATTCACCAATAAACCTTGCTGATGCCCTTGATCACACAGGGTGCTAAGCCAAGTCTGATCCAACAGAATCAGAGAGCGCGGAAGCACTGCCATGTGGGCAATTGGCGCTGCATGTGCTGGCCTTCTGATTTCTTCGAAACTTTGAAACCTTGACATATCGTTGTCTGCGTTGAGTGGATACATAGGCATCAAAACTTGTCTAGATCCGCGGGTTTTGAACCAGCTGTATGTTGAGCGAACGCTCCAAGGTCCTGGTAATGCGTCTAGGTCGGATGAACATAGACTTAGACGGCATTTGGTAAACCAGTTCGGTCATTCACACGGATTCCCTCTGTTTCTCTACAAGGGAAGGTTAGGCAGGGCTGCCTAGGTCATTTAAATCATACCATTTCCACCAGACCAACTCAGAGCCCGTAGCCTGCCCCAACAAAGCCTCATGGCTTCCTCCCGCGCGCACGCCGGTTGCAAGCGAGCGCGAGGAGAAGTGCCAGGTGGAAAGCCCGTTGTGTGGCCACAGCATCGAGGTGCCCTGCTACGAGGCGTCGGCCATGAAGGACTGGAAGCCATGGCCCCGGGAGGCGGGGCCTCGATATCTCGGAGCGCCGGGCTCGAAGCTCGGGAAGCAGCAGAAGCCGAAGCGGCCGAAGCGGCCGAAGCGGGCGAAGCGGGCGGCGCCCGGTGTGGCGTTGGGTTTGTTCATAGGTTGAACTCGCCAAAGAAAAAGACCCTTCAGGCCTTTGACGATTCTGGCTTGTTCCAGGCTTATCCAGGGATAGACTCGTGGTTCGTGGATGGTTTCGGACGTCGACACCGATGGACAACATTGCCCAATGCATTTGTCTGAACCCCAAGATGTGGGTTTTTTCAAGAAATGGGCAAGTTTTCGTAGCCTAGAGGGTTGTCAAAATCAGAAGCGACATTGATGAGGTTTTGTTTCTTTGCTTTTCGGTGAGGGTACCAGCTGGAATGACCTCCGACATCGTTCCCCGGTTCCGTTCCAATGCCGCTGCTGCTCCTGCTGCTGCGGCTGGTGCTGGTACTGCTTCTGCTGCTGCCGCCGCTGCTGGTGCCGCTGCTGCTGCTGATTTGGGTGTAGAATGAGGTGATTCACGATGACGGTCCAGTTTGGGACTTGTAGCAGTTTGCCCAGAGCTTTCCAGGTGGCGGAGAGCCTGAGGGAGGGTAAGCTCCAGGGGAGCGCGAGGCCGGAGACGTTTGAGATTCGTGGTTGGTTTTGCAAGGGATCCAGGAGTAAAATCAACGAACCCAGACGCCCATTGAAGCCTTCTTAGGTCGCTTGGCCAAGCGCAGAATTGGGTAGGCGACAGGGTTCGAGTAATGGATTTGTTGGCACGATTGAAAGGAATGAAGGACGGTGGGAAGGAGGGAGAGGGAAGCCAGAAGGCGTTGATACGCTTGTGGCCGGGCGATCTTCAGGTTTGTTGTCTTCTTTTCGGATTTCCTCAGGTATGATGGCGTAAGCCAGTCCTGTGATTCGCGAAACAAACACCGTTGCTTGAAAGCAAAGGCTCGGCTGTGCGTTTTTGTTTGGTGCCTTTCCAGAACCTGCAGGTCTGGTGGTGCCCCAGCTTGAGATGGTCAAACCCCCTTCTTGAGGAGTTTGCATTCGGCGACCCTTGGCTGGCTCAGTATCTCCGCGTAAGATCTGCGATGGGGTCACGAAAGTCACCCTTGTGGCAAGGGGCGTTCGCAACTGATACGTATATCTTTGCACGCCTTCAGTTCTGAACAACAGACGTGCGCATCGCATAGTACTTTCGTGCCGAAGAGTTGTGACTTTCCAGCTGGAGCTGCGGAAGCGCACTTCATGACAAGTCACAACTTTCCGGCCAGCACGCCGACGGCGTCGCGCGAAAGCACAATGGTTGTTTCGCGAAGATGGCCGCTCTCTGGGGACAAAGCAGCAGGCATCCAAGTTATCCAAAGCCCAAGCCCAAGTCCATTTTGGGATCCCCGGTGCCTCAGATCTCCGAAAAACTAAAATAGATCCAAGAGACCTGAGCATAGGTGTGCTTCTTGGTTGCTTTAAAAAGTAGGGGGCCGCTGGTTTAGATGGGGTGGTTTATTCCATTTGGGGCCATCCATTTTTCCAAGGCCACCTATGGACCTGAGAGGCCCCAGGAGCAGCCCCCGCGGGAGCAGCTCCTGCACTTGGCCAAGACCTGCAAGAGCTCGGTGCAGGCTGCGGGGCTGCGGGGCTGCCGGGGGGCGGCTTTGAGGAGTTCGAAACCAATGGCTGTGGCTGTCAAAACAGTTTTGGATGCCATTTTGGTTGGTAGGTGGATCGCCCATTTTAGAACCTATTTTAGTGGTTGGATTGGGATGTTCACCGGGGGTACGGGATTTTGACCCACAGCCACATGGGTTCCGATGGTTTGCAGCAAAGAAGAACCATGAATCGGTTTTTCCGCATGCGGAGTGAAACTCATTTGCTGGATCCCATCTTGGGCCACCCGCATAGCATTTATGGTCCCGAATGCCGGGAGTCGAATGGTCATTGATGGGCGGGACCTGCGAGAATTCAAACTATACGTAAGCAGCAACATGTGCACAGTCTGTGTCAAGTGCTTATCCCTGAAATCGGACGCGGGCTTTCAAAAAGACAGCACGAGCACACCTTCCCATTGGTGGGCAAAAAATCCGCTGAACAGTGGACAGCTGTTTTGCTGACTCGGGGCAGGAAGTGCTGACGCTTTGCCAACATGATCAGCGGTCGGCCAAATGCAATTTTGATCTACTCGCCAACATGGAACCGACGTGAACCCCTGGAAGACCATCTCTCAAAGCGCCCCTTTGGGTTTCATGGCACCTTGCACAAGCGACCTCGAATGCTTGGTGAAGCGAGGGGGCTCGAACGTCATCCTTTCAGGTGCCCTCGCGCTGTCTTGCACTGTCTTAGGGGAGACAGCTGTGCGTAGAAAGCCATACTAAAAAACCATGAAGGTGTGTCCAAAATCTCCAAGAGTGTTGGGCCCTGAAGAAGGCCAGTTTGGAGGGAATCCATCGAAAGAAACAGCGGAATTGCCTGGCCCAGCCGCTCGTTTGCTTTGCATTTTACTCTCCCGCTTGAAGCAATGCAGAGTAATCGAAGTCTGAGTGGGTTAGTTGCGAGAACTGTCGAATCAAAAGTTCACGACTATCTTCCGCAATGAAGTTTTTGATGCATAAACATATATATACACACACACACATACATGTTGTTGGGGCAAATGCTGCGGTTCTCTTCTGCAGACTAGCATGGAACCTCAAACGGCCTCAGGTGCACAGGATTGTCCGTTGACCAACATGGAACCTGTCTGGGCTTTTTGGAAGACCAGGGGCGGTTCTTGGGCAAAAACCGAGGCACTCTTCACGCCAGGCACTAGCTGGTATCAATCAGCATTCACAATTTTGCGACGCGGCGGTTTTTCAACTCCGGGCATTTCCCCCCAAAAACAAATCCGCGTCTAGGTGGTGCGGCCCTGCGGGCACGTGGCGCAGTTCGCCTGCACGCAGCTCGGGAAGATCCTTCAGGACCCAGTCGTGGTTTGCCTCAAAAGCAGCCAGGTGGATGTTTTTCCTCTGGTCAATGGAGCCGTTTCCATTGGCCGGGCATCGTTTATTGTCGTACGTGAGCCATTTCGTTGCTTTGTTTTGGGGAGCTACAGCCGCAAGCAATGAATGTCAACTGCAGATTCTGCATCCGGAGCACTGTAATATGAATGAATTCCCGACTGAAAGAGGGTAGCCCCGTGATTTGTATGGTCCTCCGGACCTCCGGAATCCAAGCTGGAACAAGGCGACTCGCCGTCAGGAGGGGGTCAAGGGCCGGTGCAACGAGTCCGTAGAGCGGCCCCTGCGATGCGGACACCTGGCGACGGCTCCCTGCCAGAAGCACCAGGAGTACGCGGAGGGCAAGACGAGCATCACCTGCAAGGAGAAGGCCAGGGGCAGGACGCAAGTGGGTAGGTGTCAAATTCGGGATTTTCCCTGTGATTTCCCTCTAAACTAACCCTAAAAAAATACCCTTGAAAAACACGCACCCAAGTTATGTGCGGCCACGTTGTCAACGACCCTTGAGGCAGGGTTTCGACTCTGCCCCTTCTGTTGTGAAGAGGCAGGCCGCGTAGACAAGGGCAAAGGGCGGAGGAGAGATGCCAGCTGCGATTGCTTCCTTGCCGGGAAACGCAGGCAGCGACTCTGTGAAGTATGGTAAGGACCAACCACATCTGTGTTCTAAACAGCCTATAGGGTTAATTTCCCCTAGACTGCCCAAAAAGGGATGAGCAATATTTGATTGTTTAACACCCCACACTTGACTCCCAGGCATGGAATTCCTATTTACTGTCTTGTCATTGCCATGTCCCTGCATCACTGGGTTGAAGCAGGGCTCTCCCTAGATATGCGACTAGTGGAGATGGCAGTGACTCTCCTTTTTCCCGAAAGCAAGGCAAACGGTTCGTCCGCAAAGATCGCCAGCCAACTCCCGCGAGTGGACATAGGCTCGGTGCGAAAGTGAGAGCAAGCTCTCAGCCCTCAATAGAGGTTTGTGTTGGTAAGGATCAGGAAGCATTTGTGGGATGGTCATAGCACCTTTGGGGGAACCAGGCTCACAGCCATGTTACTTGGTATGCGCTTTGGCGCAATCGAAACCTGATCAAGATGAAGGTTGGGAACAGTCCCAATCGGCAAGAATCCCTTTAATATTCTGGCTCTGGGATCGAGCCGTTTGCAATCTCGTGGGCTTTCATATACAGCAGTGTCCGAACCCCCTGAGATGCTGTGTCAGACTCGGGATTTGGCCCTATGGTTGTTGTCTCTTTTGGTTTCCCTTTAAGCCAACACGAAAAAGGTTTCTTCAAAACTTGCTGGTGCTCAGCAGGGAATGAGGGAATGAACCCCATGGACCAGCCAACTGGTCGTTTCCTTAAGGGAACCGCCAGCCTTTCAGGGAATCCCAAAACGGTTCATTCCATTTCTCATTCCCTACCTCTCGCGCCAAGAAAACCCCGACGAGGCGCTGCGAGAGTGCTGGAACGCCGCGCAGTGCCAGTCCCGGCGACTGCGGGTGGATTGCTCCGCTTCTGGGCGGCTGTGCTGCGACCGGGAGACCGAGTGGAGGCGCGAACCCCGGCCATGCACATCGATCCAACTTGCGAAACTCCCAAATGGCTGTGGGTCAAAACCCTGGCACCCCTACCCCCCAATTCCCTTTTTTAAACGGAGCAAAGAAAAGGGAAGTTACCAAGAAAAGGGTATCAGGGTTTTGACCCATACCCAAATGGGTACTGGGTGTGTCTTTGTTTGAGGGCGCCCCATTTATGCAGTGTTGAAGGGAAACCCAAGAGGAGAACCACCATGTTTTGGGGGTGCCCCCGAAAAAGACAAACCCAAATTGTTGCTTGCCTTGTTTCCGGATGCCATCAGAAACCTGAAAGAAGCCACGCACCCGAATGCAGGTCAATGGCCCAAAGGTTCAGTGGCAGGTCTATCTTTGTATGTCTCTGCCTATCAACCTTGACTTGTCTATCTACCCATCTACCTATTCATCCATGCATGTATTTGTACATCTATTTATCTTCTTATCTGTCTGTCTATCAATCTATCCGTCTGTCCATTAGGCATGTGTACATGTATCCACCTATCCGTCCATTTGCGCATTGGTCAATCTGTCTATCTATCCATCTATCCATCTATCTATCTATCTATCTCTCTGTCTATGTATCTACCTATCTTGCTGACTGTCTATCTACTTGTCTACGCATCGTGTTGTTCTATCTATCTGTCTTTCTATGTTCCCAGCTGTTTGTCTGCCTCTCAGAAACTGTGATGTGTATGGCTTGCAAGATGTTATCTTCGTTGCGCCAGTGCAGTCGTAGCTTTTTCAACGTCGCACTTCGTTCCGCTCTGCAAGCGCAGTGTTTTGGAAGGTTGTGCGTTTACGTCGGCGTTTTGCGTTTCAGGGTGGTCATTTAACGGCACGGCAACTTTTGCCACCTGTAGACGCTTGCGGAAGCTTGCTAGTGCTTGCGAACACACCGATGCATCTGGCAAACACATGCTGACCCCCAACCCCCTTTCAATAACGGGAAGATAATATTTTGCAGCCCCCGCTGTGTTGCTCTCGGCACTCCCCTCTTATCAGCGTTTTGTGCATACGAAGGGGCATCTCTAGGTGAACCCCTTAAATTTCCCCGGGTCAGCATCGTCATGGGGAAGATGGCGGACTCACATTGGGTGGGGGAGAATGGATTGGCTCATGAGAGCCAGCCATGCGAAACTCTTCCAGTTTGTTTACAGACTGATGCATGCAAAACGACAGCCCACAGGCGTTAGAATAAAGCAACATTCAATTTGGGCCACCTCAAGTCGCAACGGCTTGAAGCCATTCATTCAGAAAAAACCTTTAGGCCTAAACTTCAGGCTCAACACGTTACCAGAATCCAAAGATGCGTTGTTTTTTGGTTGGGCAGCCGGGCCATTTTTTTGGGGGGCTGGCGCGTTTGGCGCGTTTTGCTTCAGGTGCGAAGCCGGGCACAGCTACCGCCTGAAGCTCTGCCGGGAGGGCTCTCCGGAGGTGTGCCCCGCCTGCCAGGAGGACCGCCTGACGCAGGAGATCCAGGCGGGAGGGGCAGCCGGGGGGGGGGGGGGAAGCGCCCAACACGTCAGAATTTCAGGGCACCTTTTAGTATATAGGTTCTACTAGAAGGGATGCATCAACCTGCCGTAACACCTCTGGTGTGCACCTTTTAGTAATTTTAGTGGGTTCTACTAGAGCCGGGGATACATCAACCTGCCGTCAAAGTCGTTGACCCAACTTATTGCTTTATGACCTTGAACGCTGTGAGTTTTACTGGTCGAGTCACCTGACGCAAAACGGATGTAAATGATCCACCAAAAGGCCCGCAAACATTTGATTCCACGTTCCAATTTTGGGCTTCATAGTATCGCAATTCAGCTGCACTATTGGATTAGGGAAAGGGCCTGCCTGGCAAAGAAGTGCAGAACGGGCCATTGGCCCAGATCAAAGCACGGGTTTCCAGGTTTGCATATTTGTTTGTCTCAAAATGGTGGACGTTTAAGAATGACCAAAAACGGTACCTTCAAACATGTACGCTCGTATCCATCTTGTGATTGGCGAATGCGCTGGCAGCTCAGCAACAGGTGTCGAGTATCCAGACCAACCAGGGTGCCTTTTGAGCTCTCGGCTGTGTGGGTGCTGACACTGTTCACTCCCTAGACCCAACCCATCACTTCTTTTTTCGAGAAACCACTGCACATGGAAGAAAGCTTGACTAGATGCTTTCCCTCCTTTGCTTTACGGCCCGAACGGGGTTATGGGCGAAGGACGGCCTTCCAAAAGACCTACTCGACGCCTTTGCTTCGATTTCCGTGGGGATCCCACGGCCCTGGCCCCATGAAACCGCAGTCCCAACCGCACGCGGGAACGGAACCGCCTCGACGCCAGGCAGTGACCGAGGCGCTCCAGGACGATGTGCCCCTGCCGCCCTGGGAGTCGCCTTTTGAGTCCGAGGAGCCAGTCGCCGGCGAAAACGACTCAAAACGGGAACCCACAAATGGGTGGGCTGTTGCTAGTCATCCCGAAAAGGCGCAGGGAAAATTGAAAATGTGTCTTATCACAGGTCCGAATTCCAATAATCAGTGGTTGCTTTCGTGGGTGGCTTCGGTCCTCTATCAGACCTGCATGCATCCATTGATCGGGCTACTCACTATTTGGAGACCCTTGTGGAAGATACGTTTTGGGTTGTCACGTTCTGTGATACGAAAATCATCTCCTTTGGAGTGACGCAATGAAAGTGATGTTCCGTAGTGTTACGGATGAGACCAGAAGCAACTTGGGATGTCACAAGGGTGGTTGTCCACAGCCATGCTGACTATATTTTGATTGCGGGTTCGGCATAACAACTTTGCCCAGAACCCCGAGGATTTCCGATAGAGGTTTCATCCGCATGGTGCTACTTGTATGGTCGGATGGCTGAAAGTGTGGTAGCAGACTTCAAGCAACCGCGCCGGATCTTGAGGCAAAGGTTGAGCCGGGGTGAGGGGGGTGGACATCCGCGAAGGCATTTGTTGCGGGCCTGGGAGAGCAACCAGACAAAAATCAAGGGCGTCCTTTCCTCCCCATGGCTGCCGGGAACGTGGGATGCGCGAGGATGTGATGTAATTGTCAGAAAGCCTTCGCACTTGGGTTCCCAAGAAGTTGACCGACGCAGTTTGGGTGGGGGGAAACAGACGCGTCTTCCAACCCAGCAAAGCAATTAGCATTAAAACTGCCTTCCGTCAAAAAGGTGCCAGTCATTTCCCGGAGTTGAGGCAGAGTTTGTTTTCGCACGCTTCATACAGCCATGTGTCTTGCAACCAATGCCGTGTTTGCTTTTGGCAGCACTTGAAGCGCTCAGTGGGGCGCATTTTGCTTTAGCGATGGTCCCTTTGTGCGGCTATTTGAAAGTGTGTGTGTGTGTGTGTGTGTGTGTTTTGTACAAAATACGCTTTGAATATTAATGCAGAGAAATGATCAGGAACACCCACCATTATTGGGGGGTTCCTCTATTATTGTGACCCACTCCCACGTCTCAACCACACACAGACACAGAGATACAGAGACACAGGGACACGCCACACAGGCACACAGACACAAAGACACATAGACACAACACACAGACACAGAGACACACACACAGACACACAGACACACAGACACAGACACGGAGACACAGAGACACAGAGACACAGAGACACAGACACACAGACACACAGACACACAGACACACGGACACAGACACACAGACACAAACAAAGACACACATTCACAGATTCACACAGACATACAGACGCACACACACACACACCCACAGACACACACACACAGACACATACACGCAGACACACACACACACAGACAGAGAAACACACACAGAAACACACGCACACACACACACACCCACCCACACCCACACCCACACCCACACCCACACCCACACCCACACCCACACCCACACCCACACC
>CAUJNA010000202.1:15000-122500 GCA_963377175.1 Effrenium voratum | reverse complement strand
AACCAGACACACACACACAAACCCCCACATACACAGCGACAATGCGCACGCTCTCCCGCACTCATACAAACACATACGCACACACACACACACACGCGCACGCCAACACGCATACACATACACAGACACACACACACAAGCATACACATACACACACAAACACAGACACGAACACAATTTCAGCCACAAACGCACACGCACACACACACACATAAACACAAGCATGCACACAAGCACAAATACAACCACAACCACAACCACCACCACAAACACAAACTCACACACTCAAACACGAGCACAAACACACACGCACACACGCGCCCCTAAGTCAAGGAAACCAGAATTTATGAATGAGCGTGCAGTTCGACAAGAGAAGGCCACTTTTTTGTTTGTTTGTTTGTTTGTTTTTCGGTAGGGGCTTTTCATTTCAGCTCGCTGGCGAGGACCTGAAGGAGCTACCGCAGAGCCCAGAGCTGCGAGAGGAGTTCCGGTCCAATCAGCTGGTGCTGCTGCAGAACTTCCAGACCCGCCAGGCAATCGCAAAAAGTGTGTGTGCGTGTGTGTGAGTGTGTGTTTTAGGGTGCCCTTTTGTTTGGTGGCGCCCTATTGTGACACATGCCCAAATCAAGATAGGTCTCACGGGATGGTTGTACATTGTTTATGCGCATATACATCGGGAACTGTTAAGTTGATTGCAACCCTAGCAGGGGTTGGTTAGGTTATGACCAAAGTCACAACCTGCTTACTACGCCTGGGAACCAAATGTCGTCTTGGGTTTTCCGCCAGGGTAGGGGGAAAAGACGCGGCTTACAATAAAGGGCATCGCATGTTGGGAAATCAACCACCCCTGGGTTTATGTCAGCCTAAGCCATGCCCGGATGAAGATGCGTGGCTTTGGTGGATCTGCGTTTGTAGGGTTCCTGTGGCCAATCTATCTCATCCTTGACGGGCGACGGCAATCATCACCGAGTTCATCTGGGGGTAAGAACGGCAATCTCGCATGATGGTTACTTGGGGGTTCCGTACTTGAGGTTTGTAATTGTAAACGCTTCGCGGCCCACCTCGGTCAGGGCCTTTGAAGTCCGAAGGGCAAGGGGCTGGGGCCAGGGGGGCTTGCGTCTCCGCTTCCCAGCCCTGGGGCCCAGTATTTGCACGGGATACAATGTGGAGTGCTCATGATGTGTTGAACGCGAGACACTGTATTCCATGCAAAATGACCAAATCTCAGCAGAAAGGGGACTGTTGCCAGAGTGGAGTCCACTTCATTTTGACACCATGCACACGAGCGTATGTATATATATATATTACATATGTAGCCGTGAGCTGCAGGCATGACTTAATGGAGGGAGGGATGAACAAGACTACCTCCAGGTTTCTGACAAACTGCCAGCCTGTGGTTCTGTGACGCTGAAGAGGCGGCGCACATGAGGTAGGGTTTGTGCGTTTGCTTCTTGTCCCCCAAAGGTGTGATTTACGCTAGTGCTGTATATGTGGTATATGTCAAGGTGTCAAAAGTATTGTGCCCTGTTTGGAACCCTTTAGAGGCGACCGGTAGGAACCCCTACTTTGGTGACCCTCGGCTGAAGGGAAAACTGAAACTTGTGTGGTTGCTCGCTAGGAGCGTGCCAAAGAGTGGCAGCGCCACGTCTTCGAGCCGAAGCTGGTGCCAGTTTTCCATCAGCTCGAGAAGAACCAACGCGCTGGACATGGTTTCGACGTTTCGCAGACCTTGAGTTTTGCTTTTCCAGGGGGCCGTAAGTCCTTGACCCGGCCAATTCGAAGTTTGGCTGGAAAGCTAAGGGTGGAGAGGAACTGGCTGGCTGGCTTGCGAATCTGTGAGCGCCAGAAGTTGGGTGCAGCAAAATCATGTCAACATTTCCTCTTTCAGAGGTCTCCGCATCGTAGTAAGTCGAGGCATACAACTCCGTTTATCCGCTTGTTGGATCTCAGGCAAGCAGGTGAAAACCAGGATGGAAGATTTGGATGTCCAGAACCTCGCAGAGAGGCAACAATGTGGTGCTTTGGTTGGCCTTTGAGAAACGAGGGATCATTGATGTGACAGTGGAATTTGCACAACTCGCGCAGCTAGGCGTTCAGTGTCCTTTGCGCTTATGGAGCGTTGGGGCGTTTCTGCGCAATGATTCTAAGCAATTTGCATGCAATGGCTGGCCAAGTCGCTGAAGCAATTCCTTTATTCACGAGCTCTAGGTTTCTTGTCCACCCTTCAGGGTTTCTCAGCTTCCATCTGTGCTTGAGCCCTTAAGAGACCATTCTGAAATCAGACCTGTAGGACCCACGGAGTTGGGCTTTCTCAAACGAATGGGTGGAAAGGACGAGATATCGATCTTTACTTGGTGGCTCCCGAAGGCCATCCGGTTCCTTAGCTTTTTAGCTTTTTAGTCTTTAGTGGTAGTTTCCATTTAACCCGCTAAAAATTGAACTTTTAGCGGGGGATCTGAGGGCAGCCCAGTTTAGAATGCCTTCAACGGCGACTTTGTCTCAATGGGTTGGGCGGCCTCGCCGGCCGGAACTGGGGGTCCCGTCCCGTAGGATTCTTCCCTACCATGGCAAAGGCGAACACGCTGAATGGCATCCAGGCGAGGGGCTAAGAAATGGTCAACACTGCACACATTGGGGGAAAGCAACGAGATATGCCAGGTGGCCCAAAAAGTTGGCGTTTTGTTGGGACATTGAGCCAACACTTCTGACTTGACATGCGATATAGTTCCGTCTGCTGTCTCTTTTCGATGGAACGCAAGTCACGGTGAGTGGTCCACTTTACACACTGGGCTGTTCAACGGAAATCCTTACCTTGGGTTACGCAAGGGTTTTTCCCTTTGTAGTGGCTTCCCTATAGGGATTCGAGGATTGGCCTGCAGTTTGAACAGCCCAGCCACAGGTTTTCCGGCGTTTTCGCTTTGGACCGGAGGTGCACCGGGTGACGGTGGGAAACCTCACGGGCCTGGCCAGCAAACTAAAGGGAGAAGCCGTGCAGCTGCAGCTGGGGGTGGCCTACTCCCTGGCGGGCTGCCACGAGAACTGGCCCAACAAGAAGAACAAGCAGGTGCGGTGCGCCTGGGCTGGCGTGTGCTTTGTTTGATCTTTCTCGCCAAATATGTCCTCTTTGGGGAGAAAGTATGGGGGAAAATGTGGAGGCGGATACCATCGGGACATTGAAACCATTTGGGAGATGATACGTCTGCCGTCACCCCCGAGGGTCGCAGGGTCGCCTTTCTCCCCGGGTCGACCGGCTGCGCTTCGCAGGCGGTGAAGAATTGGAAGCAGCAGGGCTTCGATTGCATGGAGGCGCAGGACAGGACATGCCAAGGTGTCTCTGCCAAAGGGGTCCTATGGGGTGTTTCTCAAAAGGGTCCCCTCACGCTGCTTTCTTTTTGGTTTCCCTTTCGGTACGAATCAACAGGGGATCCGCCATCTTGAGAAAGAGGCGAATGAACCTTTTGGGGTCCGTTTGCTTGTTGCGTGTTATTTTGTGCGGAGTTCGAAGCTCTACAAAGCGATGCAGAATCTGAGCTTCAGGTTTCACTTCAGCTTTGGTCACGCCAAGGCCACAAAACGAAGCTCAAACTTCGAAGCGCATTGGCAGCACAGAAATTCCCCCGAAATGTTGAACATGCCTGGTTTGCTTTCGGTTCCCTTTGATCTAAGAAGAGGTCCTACCAGGTCCTGGACCAGGACTGACATGTCAGGATCCCATAGCGCCCAAGCGCTTCCTGGTGTGGGCGCCCTTTGCCATCTACGGCACCCACCTCCTCAACGCGTCGCAGGAGCGCCTCTTGAAGGCCAGGGATCGGGGAGTTGGCCCCGCGGCCCTGCAGCGCTGCAAGAAAAACATGGGTCGGCTCGATTCAAGTGGTGCAAAGTTTGGGTGGGAAATATACTTACCACCTATTGCCTGTTGATTTGGTCTTGTGTTCCATTTGCCAGAGCCAATGTTTCCCTTTGCAGCCCAAGTTCCAGGCAAGCAAAAAATGGGGGGGGGGAGGGGCGGAGCAATATCGATTTTGCTCCTTTCCTCTACAGGTGGTGGTGGTTGTGGTGGTGGTGGGTATTGTACTACGCGCACGTTCCAATCTACTTCTGGGAACAAGTTGGACAGAGAGGGTGCGCGTTGTACTTTCACAGCCTCAGTATCGGGTGGACAACCCATAGGAGCCCGTTCTTGGCTGTGGGCTATGTCGCACTACCAGCTTTCTAGGGGTTGATTCCTTTTCCATTCTTTTCGACCATCGCTCTTTTCAAAAACCAGCTGTTTCCCCTAGGTTTTGTACGGTTTCCTGCAAGGAAGATACCCCTAGAAGCTTGTTTTTGGCACACCTCGCCAGATGCAAAGAAAAAAAGGTGTCCGCTGCTCTGCAGGCGGCGGCCATACTGGAGGCGAGAAGTGGCCCCAGCTCTTTGCTGCCGAGGCGGGATTCACACGTCAAGGGAACCCACAAAAGGATGGTATCGGTTTGGTTTTCCAAACCAATAAAGGTATCAGGAAAAGCTTGCTCAACGCTACATGACACCCAAATGGGTCAGTTTGGCGTAGGCGTCCTGTTGGGAGGATGGGCACTGGTCGCTGACTTTAACCTAACTCGAGAACCCATCAAGTCTCCATGAAGGGTGAGACTCGCAGATGCCCAGCACCGACCCGGGCATTTTGGGGTAACACGATTTATATCGCCCAGTCTTTTTATACGAATTTGTGAATCGTACTTGCCCAGATGTATGGGAGGGGCAGCATACCCCCAATAGAAAAGGACTTCTTCCACCACACATGTTTCCTTTGTGTACAAGGGAAACAAAGTTGGGGGGCAGGGATTCCACGTGCTCCCAGTTGGGATAGCCACTACATGCCTCATCCGCAGAGCACACCGACGAAATGCGAACCGTGTTGAGAGATCGTTTCAGTGAACCACAACTCATACCCGGGTATCCGTATCTGCCAAGACATACATGCATTGCGCAACGGGACGTCACGCTTTCCAAATTTAAGTTAAACTCACTCACTCTCACACATTCCCTTGCACATGCGTCTCATGTTCGGGGAGCAAGAGACCGCTTTCAGCAATCTCCCTTTCACACTGGACCACCCTGGCGGCACTCCCTAGCCACAGCTGCCGGGCACCGTCCTCAGGAGGTGCGGCCTCCGAAACTACCGCAACTGAAGGCAGCCCCCACAGAGAATGCAGCTCCCTGCTAGGAACCTGCACCCCCCACTGCACGATGCATTGCAACTGCGCCATGCCATGCGGCGCTTGGCCCCGCCGCTCCTTTGCACCAGCATGCATCAATCACTTGCCGGATTTAAGACAAACTCATATGTGTATGTACATCGATCAGATAATGGAATTTGGGATCGATGAATTCGGGGAATGTCCCATTGGGACAATCCTTATCTTTAGGGAGACGCCCCATTTCAGGTGACCCTAAATGGGTTCTGGTCTAAACGGGTTCCGATCGCATGCGCCAAAGCTCATTGGGCTTTTCGCATCCATTTCGGGGCGCAAGTTCGAATCCTGTTTGGGGTCAGCCAACTAGTAATCTGGCAGGTTGATTACTCCGGAGCAAAATGGGTCAGTGTTTTTTGAGGGCACCCCTTTTTGGGGCTGGTTTAGAGGGAAGCCAAAGTGAAAACCGCACGTTTTGGGGTCCCCCACCCCCCGAACTCGAGACTCAGCCTCGCAGGCAGATCCGCTTGGACCCGCCCAGCGGGCCTCTAGTGCTCGCCGCGGACCGAGACCCGAATCCGCGGGTTCCGAGGTCAAGTGGAAGGCGTTAATGGAAACCCTGGATTAACAAACCTGTCCTATAAATCGGGGGGTTGGAAGCCCCTCCGAACGACCCCAAAGAACAGGGAACTAGAGGTCGATTGATCCGGGTGTCCAATTCTCATTCCTCTTTTAAAAGACCTAGAAACAAGGCTTGCCGTTTTCTTGTGGTTTTCCGCTCCCCTTTCCCCCACTATGGAGCTATTTGCCGACCAGCAAGCTAGCCAACTAGCCAATCAACTAACTAGCTCATGGATAGAGAAACAGGTAGATAAATTGAGAGCTAGATACTGGATAGAGAAGTGCAGGCGTTCATCTCTATACTGTTAAAATGAATGTAACATGTGCTTCTCTGAGAACCCGCAATCTTCAACCCTCAAACCAGGACTAGCTAGCACGTGCTAGCGCTTGCTACCCCATCCCACTAGCACGTCCTCCCGGAAACATGATCTGACATGTTCAACCTTCAACCCTCAAACACAATGTGGTAGAACCTAGCTTTGAGGTAGAAAAGAAGGGTGCGAATTACAAGCATCAATTTGATGAGCAAACGCAATTTACTCGCATTTTACCAGTATACATGTGATTTTGCCATCAAACAAGTGAGTTCTCCATGGGGTGTTGCCATATATTTTTATATATACACACACCCAATGCGTCACCCCCGACCCCCTTGTCTTAAACACCGCACAAAAAGTGCATGCACAAAAAACACACACACACACATGCTCGCCGCGTGCACTCCCACACAATGTGGGAAATATTGTTCCGCACGTTCACCGTTGGATGATCCGGCACGGACAAGCCCCGAATGGAGTTCGCTTCCCTTGTGAGGTTGGGTTGCCGAAAGCGGCTTAGATTTGTTGAGCCCGGCAGCGTTGCGCGATGTGGGATGTAGGGCCAGCGGGGCCAGGTGACAACATGCAACACAGGACCATGGAAAGTGTGTGCAAGGGCAAAGCAGGTACATGGCAGTACTGCCCCCTTATATGTGTGGCATACATATCACACACACACACACACCCAAATACATTCATACCTACGTGCACCTGAAAACGTGTACATCCATTGCATAAATACATGGATACATCACACACATTGCGTACATACATTGCATTGCGTTGTGCTACCTTACACTGTGTTTTGGTACCTTGCATCACATTGCATTACCTAGCATAGCATAGCCTACGTACATACGTACATGCATAGCTACATACGTACATACATACATGTATACAGGCAGGCAGACAGACAGACAGAGACAGACAGACATACATATATGCATGCATGCATACGGTGCTAATGTTGTGCAGACCTGAGGGTGTACTCGTGGGGTTGCAGCCCCGATTCACTGGGAAACCATGGCACCCTTTGTTGGCGATATACCAGCTAATATGAGTCTTTGTTTAAACATCGGCTTCAGCCCCCCCCCCCCCCACCACACAAAGCTCTGCTGCCATCCCTCTCTTTGGAATAGGGGTTGGTTGGGGTTGATTTCGGCTTGGTTTGGAGGGTTAATTTGGGATGGGTCATGGAAATACCTGCTTGCTTGTATTTGGTATCGGGAGCGCGGGGATTAAGGGGATCCGGGGGGTCCGAGAAGGGGCGGGGATACCATGGGGTCTTAGGATTGGACCATAATAGATACGAATAATTACTATCATTGTCATCGTTATCATTATTTTGAAGCATTCGGGTACACCCCTAGAAGACAGCAGTCCGTCATTGTTTTGAGAAGGGTACAATGCTCAGATTGCTGCCGAGGCTTCAGAACAGCCTGAACATGGCCCGGACGGGGACGCCCGGTACGGCCAGATTGAGGCCTGCTTAGGAAAGGCGCGTTATAGTTCCCTCCTAGTTTTTGGTCATTTTTGGTCATTTGTCAATATTTCCTTCAGGTGGGGTGATGTTAAAGGGGGGCATTTTAGGAAGCCTGCGGGAGGTGATGTTCTGCGTGCAATAGAAAGTGCTCACGCGCGCAGTAGCGTGTCGAAGAAAGGTCATGCCCCCAATAACCAATGTCTGCCCCATACAGCTTTTGTTGGGGCAAGGGAATGAACGTCAGGCTTCCCACCTTTTTAAAGCTGGGGGATGCTGTATCTTATTGGTTGATTGCATCCTATCAAGTGATTATGCCATTTTAGGTTGCCTGCAACACGTTCCGTCGGAGAAACAATGCCCTAACCAAGAATGATAAGCACAGCGGTGCGCAAGCCAGGGAAGTTCGGGATGTTTACTTTCGGCCTTTCTGAGGGGAACTCGGCCAAACTGAAACTCACTTCCCGAGTTCCTGGAATTCAGTGCTTTTTGGGAAGACCACTTTAGCTGCAAGCAAAAGCTTGGACTCTTTCTGCCCTCTCAGCCGATCGGAAGCGAGCAAGAACAGGCCGAATAACTTACGTAACTTATTGGTCTCTAATCCCTTGTCGCGGTCTGTTCTTTTCTTGCGGGGGGGCACTTCGTCAATTCTCGTGTGAGGGTTTGGTTTTTGAAAGACAACGTCCAGTAGTCTGTGGGTCGGGACGTGGGGAAACTCAAAAAAGGACCACAACAACCGGGTGACTCACTATTTTCCAAAGTCCTTTTAGGGGAACAAGTAATTTGGATTGTACCTCACGCAACGAAATGTGATGACACAGCGTGCGACGTCCGGTTGGAAGAAACGCAAGCCCCGCAAGATTGGTCGGGACCGGCCTTCACATCAATAGTTTGATGTACGTATCCATCATCGCAAGCAGCTGAATATGTTCGAAACGATGGATGGCCTGACCCTGTGTATGATACCTCTCGACGATCATCAAATGCTAACCTGACACATCTCGAATCTACAGAATCCCAGCATGTTGGGTCAAGGCATGTCTTGCCTTCTCTCCCGCTTACTGCCTATCCTCGATGCTTATCCCAACCCTATCAGCATTGTCCTTTCTGCGTATTGATCAGACATCACGGTCACCCTAAACAAATCGAAGGAAAGCCACCAGAGCATGGACGTTTGGTTGACCTTGGGTGAACACGAGTGGCACAGGCTCCTTAAAAGATACATCTTGCAACCATTTGAAGCGTGTTGCTTTTTCAACACCAAAATAAAGTTGGAAACACCACCATTTGCAAGTTGCAATGTTCAGGTGTTTTTCATGCATCCGGATCCCTGCACCATTCCCCCTTCTTTTCCCCCTCGCATTCCCAGGCCGAGTTTCGAGACGCTAATGTTCAACGATTCGCCCGCAGGAGCTTCAAGGGACGTTGGCCGAGACCTTCGTCTTCCCGCGGGAGTGGGACGGCGCTTTGGCAGGCGTGGATTCTCGAACCCAGAGCGATGTGCCAGTGGTTGAACCTGCCCATTCAGGGTGTTGGCCAACATCGTTTTGGTTTTGCTTCTGCTCAATATGCGCTTGGCTGGCGGCAAGAAAGCCATGGTTGTGTCTGTGAGGTTCCAGGATTCGTCGATTTCAAGGACCTGAATGAGAATCCCAGAGCTGCAACTCCATCACCCCTCAAAAGACGGGAACTCTCCAGTTCCCGGCCACGGAAATGCTCAGATCCTATTCGCATGTTTGAACAAAGAATCACTCCCCTGAGAATTGATTCTGAAGGTTTTGGCGGGTTCTGTATTGATCTGCAGGAGTATGCAGCGCAGGTGACTCATGGTTGGCCATCTCAAGGCAAGGATTTTGCCTTTTTCCATTTTCACTGGCGCATGAATTCTTGGAACGGCATCTATGCCCAGGTGATGGGTGAGTTATTTGGGTGAAACAAAACAGGAAACCCATGATCATCCAGTGGATATTTTTTTGATATCATGATTCACCAAAGGTAGGCAGGAGGTAAACAAGGAGACAGTCTGGAGTTGGAGAAGAACGGGTCTGAGGGCTCCTTTTCTGAGCCCAGCGATCATTTTTGTTTCCTGCAGGCGGGCTCAGCGATCGGCACGAGGCTGAGCTGAGACAGTGGCTTGGACTTGGCCTGGGACGTGTGGGTTGGGGTTTAAACGGAAGGCAAAAGGAACAGCAAAATCAATTTTTGTCCCCCCCCCCTTTTGGACACTTTTTGTTTACCGAAGCCCTTCTTGCCCTTGCCTTCTTGCCCTTTGCCTTTTTCACATCTTGCCTTCTGGCCCTTTTCAGATTTTTCATGCTCCCTTTTGACCAGCAAAATATTAATTCTTTTAGCCGGGTTTGGCAACGTCTTGATCACATCTTTGTCATTTTGCTCTTTGCTAAATGGAGGGCGACAAGACCTGCATCCTGGGTTTGGGGTTGAACATTAACCAGGTAAACCATATAGAACCCGGGAACTGCATGTCTTCCCGGTGCTTTTAACCCCGACTAGGGCGCCTTTACGACAAACGTCCAAACGGCCCTTGGGGATCGTACTTGTGTCTAGCATGGAAACAGCAACCCCCCTTGAACAGCCAACCAAAAAGCCACTGGTCTCACACCAGAAGGGCCCAGAAGCAAAGTACAAGATCGAGCAAAGCAGTTTCAACTCCGGATCGGGCCACCTCCCTGCAGAGCAGGTCAAACGCAGGCAAATGCGCACACTAAACAACGGGCCGCGGTCAAGCGCATGGGCAATTTGAGCCCTCTTGGTGCCCAATCAAATGGGTTTTCGAATCAAGGGGGTACATGGTTTTTACACACGGGTTCGTACACGTAGACATCAGCTTTTGGGTCAATGTTGGTCGAGTTTTGCTTCCTAGAGTGATGTTTACATGTTTTTAAACCGGGCCCAGGATAAGCAAATCATTGAATGATGGCCGCTGGATGCAATCCATTTTATGAGGAATCAAGAGTTGCCTTAAACTACACCTGTTGGGCCAATGTTGATCGAGTTTGTTAGTTTTGAGTCTGGTGTGCAACCCATTCTTAGGGACATGTTGATATAGTGTCCATTTAGAAGGGTGGTGTTTGAAGCGGACACATGTGCAACTGATAGAATTGCTGGTAGCCTATTGTAAGTTTGGAAGGGCATGGCGGATTTCCGCTTGGCGGGACTGGCCCTAGCTTTTATCCTTGGGAAAGAAGTGTGCAAGGGTGAGCCGACCCCCCACATATATACCTATAAATATGAAAGGCAAGTGGGCAAGCGGACAGTGAACATATGGATCACCATCAAAGCGATCTTCCGGATTGTGACTGACAAAAGGTCCAAGGCGAGTGCTTACAACCCCCCCCCAAGAACGGCCATTTTGGCAGATGGTTCTATTACCCTGTTTATTCGGGCTGATAGTAAATCCCTTCTGGGGGTGTCTTTTGTTACGAACAAAACACGTGTAAGTCTTTCTATCCCTTCTTGAGACCCTCAACAGGGTTGTTTTCCTTTTAGCTTCCGTTTGAAACCACCAAACCCCTCAAAAGAAGACCCTGAAATAAATCTTCATGGCCATGGTAAGAACCAGAAGTCAACGGGTCGGCGCGGCTCAGTGGCTTTGGTCGCAAGGAAGCTGTCCTGCCTGAACAGCTCCGCCACGCCCTTCGCGGGGAAGAACCTCCTGCAGCAGCTGAAAGCGAGCTGCGAGGTTCGCTCAAGATATCTTCATCGGAAGGCTCTCAAAATATTGGTTACCTCTTGGTTTCCCTGAACATATTGGTTACCTCTCAAACATATCGATTCAAATGCTTGGTTTCCTCTTGGTTTCCCTTTGACACCATACCAGGCACTCACTCATGTTGAGAAACTCCCCGTTGGGGAGGGACATTTGGAGACCCAATCCTTTTGCCTGACAAAAAGCGGAGGAATATGCGTTCTTCCCCGGGAGCAATCTCTAAAAGGTTTTCCCATTTTGCCAGTTGCACATGTTTTTGCTCCCAGAGGACACCTAGGCACTTCTCGTCAGGTGGCGCTGCTGGACTTGCTGCTAGCCCTGGAGCTTCCGGATGAAGAGGAGCCCCTTGGGCGTTTTTCAGCCCTCCTTGACGTGATTTGTGTAGCCTAAACATAGGACTGGGATCTCTTATCACTGGATCCCTCGTCAGGCGGCTTGTTCCGGCCATTGAAAGGTGGGTGTTCACGACGGTCCAGAATCGAAACGGTTCGGTATTTGGGGGCAAAAGCAGTAAGCAGATAAGAGCCAGAGGTCGCGCTGTGCAGGAAATCCGACACTGTGGAGAGCGAAGTAAGAGGCGTACGTACCGGTGTAGCTGACAACTCCTCTAGGCGCATGTTGAGGAACCCTGTTCACGTGCCCACTGTACACAGTTTTTTGTTGTAACTCCGAGTTTGGACAAGTTCACCAGCTGGTTTTCAGGGAGAGCAAAGGAGCTGGGCATGTGTGCCACAGATCCCGAAGGCACAGATTTCCCTCGTGGATTTGACCTCCGCCGCTTCGCTTTCGAGTTGACATCCGTCGGATCTTTGCGGGTGCCAAGGTCTGAGGCCGCCTTGGAGACGTACTTGAAAGCCGTTCGAGCCACGCCGAGGAGCGATGGGAAGGATGGGACGCACCGGGCTTCAAGTTTTGATCTCAGTAAAGGGGGCCCCCAAATCGGTGGTTTGCCTTTGGTTTTCCTTTCAAACCCCTAGCAAGGGTACCGAGCCTCGAGAGGGAGACCCGGTGATCCTGAGGTCTCCAGTCTTTCACACCGCCAGATTGCAGGATTTGCCATGCGAGCGAGAGGGCCCAGTGCTTTCATGGTTAGCTTTTGATGAGTTCAGCACGTGGTAAATGCTGCGGTTAATGCAGAGTTTGAAATCTGGCCAATTATATTTGCAAATGGACTATGTGTTTGGACACGTGTGGTCTTTGCCTGCAGGTTCTGGGCAAATGCTCAATCATGTTCATTCACCCAGACCAGACCTCGAAGGGAATCCCTGGCAAGAATCGACCGCGACCTTCATAACGTTTGGTCATCCGACAATCGAAGAGGTCATGACCCCGTTTTCTACGGCTCAGACATCGTCTGGCAGCTATGTTTGCAAAAAACCAGCCAACAGGCGACCCCCAAAAGGCGTGGAGATGTTCGAGCCCCTGCGCTTTGGAGGCAGGAGGCTCACCCCCTGCTGCTCCTGGCCCTCTGTCGCCGCCCCGCGCCCAACGCGCCCAACGCGCCCAACGCGCCCAACGCGCCGCCGGCCTCGGTGCTGCAAGCCTTCCCGGCGCTGCAGCCGCTGCTCAGCGAGGCGGAGAAGGCGCGCTGGGGTGGCGGACAGCTCTTCTTACGAGACCCGCCTGGGGATCATGTTTTTGGGTGCATTTCCGGCATTCTTTGTTGATGTTAAGGTTCTGAATCATGTTTTTGGGTTGGCAAAAGCTGAGGTGGTGTTGGTTAGGTTTTCAACCTGGAACTTTTGCAACGATCAGCTTGAAGATAGGACAGGAAGCGTGTCTTTCCAACGGAGCCGGTCAAAAGTTAAGTTGGGATGCAGGGAAGCACCACCAAGAGAGGCATGTATTTGACATGATGTTCAATGGCGCCATACTCTCAAAATGCGAATTTGGGTTTGGAGCAACAGCTTGGGTAGCCTGGGCATCTGAGTTTGCCCATCTTTTCTCCCATGCCGAAACCTCCGTTTTTGTGGTTGCAAAGGGAAACCGAAAGGACAACTATCGTTTTGTGGGGTACAACAGACATACCCATTCATACATTTTGGGGGTGATAGAGCAGTCCTGTTTGGCAATTTGAAACTGGTTCGATCCGCCAAGAGGGCCTACCTCTCTTTCCGTGTAGCTCAGCGTCCATGGCACTTGTTCTTTTGGGTGTCACTATATCGGGGCAGTGGTTTTGCCCTTCGGCTACCCTACCAACATGGAAGCGCATCGCGGTTTCCACAAGGGATAAAGTCTTCTGTGCACTTCCCTTGGTGTTCCCCAATAAGGAAATGGGAAGGCTTTGTGGGGGGTTTCTGTATCCCTTTTAAAGCAATCCCCTTTAAAAGGGGGTACCTAACAACACGTATCTCGGTGTCGGCAGGCGATCCCTTTCAGGCCTCCCGTTTCGGTTGGCTTCTCGAGGCGCGCCTGGCGCCTGAGACGGCGGCCGTGGCAGGGACGGAAGCGGCGGCGGTCTGGGAGGAGATGAAGGAGACCAAAGGCGATCCGGGCGACCGGTTCCTTCGCCGTTTCCCCGCCGAACCACCGCTATGTTTGGTCGACAGGGCCAGAGAGTTTCGGGTTTGTGGCTCGTTCGGAGCGGGCTGGGGGTGCTGGGGGTGCTGGGCATAGCACCCGAGCTCTTTTGAGCCCCAACCCAGTTTCTTGGGACCCAACCACAAAGCAACTGGTGGCCCGTGGCTCCAAACCACTCCGGGAGCCTTGGGAACTTGGAGCCCAACAAAGTCAGGATCCGAATCCCGGTTTCGCGAAACCCTCAACACCCAGCCGTGCTGGAACTCTCATATTCTTTCTCGCAACCCTTGGTAACCCTGACCACTGTGCAGCAACTCCATGTAACCCGGGCACCAACCGCAGAGACCCAGCCTGCAGCTGGGGAAACTAAGGTCCTTTGTCCTTCAAGGTTCCGAGTTGAGTTGCCGCAGTGGTCACCTGTTGCGACGCTTGCAGAAAAGGAAAGGGACCCCGGGTCCCTTTCCACCGGGGTCCCTTCCCAATTGTTCACCAGGCACCTTTTTCCTTCTTGTTTGGCGCCCCACTAGCAATGCTCACCCCCGAAAAGGGTTCCAATCCTTCTCTGCCAGGGCCACAAGGAAAACCAAAAATTGGCCACGTTAACCAAACCGACTAAAGCCAGGGGTGTGAGATAAATCCGAAATCCTTTGTGGGATGGTTTTGAAGTAATCCAAACAGTCCATCTTTCTGGACATTATCCAAGCAGATGAATCTGGAACCCAAAAACCCGCAATTCTAGAGAGGAATCCCTTTTGGGGGACGCCTTTTTTTGAGGCTCCAGGTCAATTCGCCCTTAGGACCCTTCCGTTTCGGTCTTTGTTTTAAATGGGACCTTGGAGGCTGCAGCTCGGAGGCGATGGATGAGCTCATGGCGCTCACGGGCCTGAAGCGGGTCAAGGAGCGGGCCAAAGCTTGGGCAGCCACTTTTTTCATGGAAGCCACCAGTCAAGGAAAAACGGGTTGGGTGGGCCAAAGCGGCCATGGCTTGCCGGGAAATTCCCCGCCAATTCTCATGGAAGAGGCACTGGTGAATTGCAGCTTTGGAAGCGACCCCTGTGGGTTGGTCAACTTTTGAAGCGGCAGCCGGCCATCAGGTTTGTGTGCCAGTTTGGCAATATTCCGTCGCGATATGGGTGTGAATTTCAGAGAAGGGCTTTTGAAGCATCGTTTACTCTCCCGCAAATTGACATGTAACTCAAACTGTGGCTCCCCAAAAAGACGTTCCTCTAGAACTGATGGGTGTTGGGTGGGTCCATGTTAGTCTTCAAGGGAGTATTGGATCTTCACATGTTCTTTTGCTCAAGTCATCCGTTCTTTGGCAACCAGCCGTGCCACAGCAAACTCATTAACCCCTCCCCGCTCTACAGTATTCCAATGATGCCCCCGCCCCCAATCCCACTATCCCATACCCCCGGCTTGCATACCCCAACCCCGCTACCCCCCAACCCGATTCTACATTTGAAGCTAAACATTAGCAACCAACTTGGCGGCCCCCGAGGACACCGCAGTGGCACTCTACAAGTCGGCCCTGCAGTTCCAGCGGATGAGTCCGGAAGCGCGGAAGGCGCCTTTGGTCTCCCTTGGCTTTTGACAATTGATCGCATGTTGGGCTGGGGATTTGTTTGACATTCTATCCTGGATCGCAAAACCAGCAACAGTGACTGAAAACAGCAGCAACTTGGCTATCTAGGATGGCATGGTAATTCAGTTTGGTCACATATGTACTTCAGCATAGGCGACAGTCATTCTGGGAATCAGATCCAGTACTGAGGCAAACGCCATGGCCTTGCGACTTGGACGCCAAATTATTGGCCGGGGTGGAAATGGAGTAAGCCTGGCACGCGCGTCACGCGAGTGGGAGGCGCCACAATCAAACCTGTTTGGAGCCGTGCTGTGTCTTGCGAACAGCAACGTGCAACATCGGCCTTGCGGCGGTGGCTGATAAATTTCGCTGATACTCAAAGAACTTTCGAAGATAATCCCGGCTGAGGGAAACTCAAGGCCGTTTCACCTAGCAGATCTTTTGAAGCCAAGCCTGCAGAGTCGCTCACCCTTGCAAGCACACAGGCTCGATCCCTTTCTGGAGGTGTTCCAACCATGTGGCTGTGGGTCAAAAATTGAAACATGGACTAAAACCTGTGGTCCCCCGTTGGCTTAATTTTGACCCATACCCATGTGGTTTCCCATGACGCTTTCATTTGGTTTCCCAGCATCGCATTTGCTGACGTTCCGCTTCAAAGCCATGAACCCTGACTCGGACTTGGAGACTCTTGAAGCCGTTTTTTATTTTGCACGGAATCCGCAAAAGGCAGTTCTGAACTGCAGAAATGGGGGAGCTTGGTAAAGCCCGCTTGCAAGTTCACAGTGCGTCGAGCCCAACTTGGCAACCGCTTCGTTTTTTGTGCGTTTGTACTTGAAGGCACCGACCCTTTTCTTTCAAGGATACGCTGGGCCTGGTTTCCATCCATCCCAGGATCTTGCTCGCTTGCTGCCATCCCGGTGCAAGTGGATATTTGCGGAATCATTCAACAACGTCCCCCAACCTGTGCATCACAAAACAGTTTCATTCAGACCTTCCAGGCAACCCCAGCCAAGCCGGCCAGGCGCCTCATGTGAAGATCTTGTGAAGGATTTGTCCATTTCGCTTGAACAAGATAGCCCCACATCCATTTCGATTGGTCAGAGGCACTGTTCCGTTTTTGTTTTTTTTTGCAGTTTGCTTCTTTGGTTCTGTTCATTTGTAGTTGGGACGGCTGCAAAGAAGAACATGTTTTGCTGACATAAGGGTTGAGTAGTCCATCGAGGAATTTTCCGGTTTCACCCAACATCTATGGCAAACAGTTGTCTCGCTTCGACAAGGGCACTGGGAACCTTAGCATGACCAAACCGGGCGCAAAGAAACGGACAGGCCATGTGTCCGTTTGAGTTGCCTGTCCAGTCAAGGTTTTGTTTTTTCCTGCACCCAGGGATTCAACCACCTGATTGAATCGAAGTGTGACTGTCTCAAGTGTTTTCTGCACCCAGGGATTTTTTTTTCTTCAACCACCTGATTGAATCGAAGTGTGACTCGAGGAACTACTGCTTCCTGGGGAATCCGGGCACCGGCAAGACCACGGTGGCTCGCCTCTTCGCGGCAGTGCTCCATGATTCCGGGCTCCGCAGCAAGCGCCTCGCCTTTCCGAGTTGGGTCAAGAAGAGGGAATGGACCAACCAATCGAACCAATGGTTTCCCCAGCTGGTCAGTTGGGGTTGCTCTCAAGCTGGAAAGTCCATTATCCCGTCACCACTCCGGGGACCTTGGATTGTTTTGGATGAACCTGCCCTTGAGCCCGTTTGAGGTCCGGAAGCAATCGACACGTTCAGTACCGACGACAAGCGTTACTTCCATGTTGCCACTCAACCTGACAAAGGGTGGCCCCTGGTTGTACCACGGCTGCCCCCCCTGTCACACATTACGTCTCTGGATTGGGATTCCAAATTTGCCACCGGACTGAACATGGATGTCAGCAAGTATGATTTTAAGTCTATGAGTATATGTATGTCTGTATTAGATATATATATATATATGTATTTACATATATACATACACTACATTACATTAAATTACATTACATTACATTACATTACATCACATGACATTGCATTGCATTCCATTTCATTGCATTCCAGTACATTGCATTGCATTGCATTGCATTTCATTGCATTGCACTACATTGCATTGCATTACATTGCATTCCATCACATCACAGCACAGCACATTGCATTGCATTCCATCACATCACATCACAGCACATTGCATTGCATTGCATTGCATTGCATTGCATTGCATTGCATTGCATTGTATTGCATTGCATTGCATTGCATTGCATTGCATTGCATTGCATTGCATTGCATTGCATTGCATTGCATTGCATTGCATTGCATTGCATTGCATTGCATTGCATACATATTGCATTGCATTGCATTGCATTGCATTGCATTGCATTGCATGCATTGCAGACACAAGTTGGGCCTCTTGGACCTTGATAGAAGTTGGGCCTCTTGGACCTTGATAGAAGCACAACTGTGTTCCCTTCAATCCTGCAATGCTGTTGTTGGGTCATTCGTGTGGTTGAATTACCACACTCTGAAGCCTTAAACATATTTTGCATGTAAACGAGGGTGAAAATACACTGTCTCACGCCTGCCGCACAAAGCAGAGTTTGGACGTTCGATCCGCGATGAACGCGGCTTTGCAGAAACACGTAATACGCTTAAACTTTTGTTCTCATGCAGTATTTACAGCAAGATGATGCTTCGACCAACCCTCCGACAATTGCATATGTACTGATCCGGTCAGCATATCCGAAGAAGTTATAGATTTCGCCCTCCCCCCACCCCCGCTAGATGCCACCCCCCCCCCAATTCCCAAGATCAGAGTCCGAGGAACGTCTTCAAGGAGTGCGGGGCACAGAAGCTGAAGGACGACGGCATCGACGAGTTCCGGACCTCCGCGCAGGCGCCCTCCGCGGGCCCGCGGACCGGGCAGGGAGAGACCGGAGGGAGGTGTGGTCCATGGGCTTGGGGGTGTCGGGGTCCTTTTCTGCGGTTCGGCTTAGGATTTGTCTCTCGTGGCTTCCCACGGTTTCCCAGGAGGCGCTGGATGGAGTGCTCTTCATCGATGAGGTCCGGGGCTCAGTCCGTGGCCGGTACGCCCGTCGCGATCCTTGGAGTCGCAATCCTCGTTTTGCAGTGGCAGATTCGTTTCGAAGGATCGAGTCGAGTTTGATTGCTGGATGGAAGAGTTCTCTGCAAGATCTAGCAACATCTATCACGGACATTGCCATTCGAACGGCAATCCTTTGAGCTTGGAAGTAAAGGGCCCGTTGGAAGTCGCTCCCCAAGGTGATTTCAAGGTCTTGGCCAAGTTTCAGCGAGAGTTCTTTTGGGGTGATGCTGATGATGTCTAAAAGGAACATTTGTAGAGTCCCAGCTGGTTTGTATTGTTTGGCTCATACTGGCGGACAAGACATCCGTGGCTCCTGAGGCGATCCAAGTCCTTCCCTTGCAGGCTGCCAAATAGCAAGTATTGTTTATACCTCCCAAAGCAGAGCCACTTTTCCAGACTTGATAGATGACTGGATGGCTGGATGGGGATTCTCTCAGGCCTATGACCTCGATCCACTGGGCGACAAGTTCAAGGGTGCGCCCATTGTCAACGAGCTGGTGACGCTGACGGAGAACGAGAGGGCCAGATTGACCTGCATCCTCGCGGGATACGAGGAGACTCGCCAGGTTCAGACCTATGAAGGGCCCAGTTTTGACGGACGCGCGACGTGTCGGCGCGAACGGCAAAGCGCGATTTCCAGAGACCCAGGGACCCGGGCTTTAATATCTTAGGAGCCAAGAACAATGGAGCCAGGATGACATGAACAACAAGTTGTTTGCCTACAACAGCGGCCTGAAAAGCCGCTTCACGGAAGTGATCTTTGAGGATTTCGACGAGAGCGAGTTGAGCAAGCTCCCTGCCCTAGTAAGCGCTGCCAGTTGAAAGTGCAGATGTGGCCCCTCCCAGATTGACAAGTCTTGGTGAACTTTATTGGGGGTGCTCTTCCCCCGTGAAGGATCCCCTCTTTTTTTAATCAGCGGTGGGTCGCTCGCGGTAGAAATATAAGCTCAATGTGGCACGCAGTCCATTCAAGTGCACCGACACGAAACGTCTGCCCAATTTGTCGGCGTTGGCCATTGGCCCTGAGTTGGGTCTTGAAGGTGATTGCAAACATGCAACAGCCACCAAAAGGATCTCTATGACTGAAGGTCCTTGAAGCAGCAGCCCCTAAGCAGGTGGAGAGAGACAGCTTGCAACGCATCAACATCGTCAGAATTGTCTCTGTGACAGTCTGTAATCACTAGAGCCCAGGAATAAGAGCCCACTTGTTATTTAGAACACGCGTGTCCGTGAGATGTACAATTGGTTGCCGAAAAAAAAGAAAAAGAGAAAAAGACAAAAAGCCAGCCGCGCCCGTTGAGGTCGCCCAAACCGTCTCTGACTTGGAGGCCCCTCACTTCTTGAAATAAGAACAGGGTAGCCCGAAACTGCGTTTCTAAAGAACGATGATCGCTAGGAGCTCATCTAATGAACCTCGACTTGCTGACTTGCGGGTCTCGTTGTCTTGGGCTCGCGGCCACGGGAATTGTCTTTGGAACGCCTTTTTCGCTTTCTCAAGGCAACATTGGGTCCAAAAGAAGATGATGTGGCAAGGGAGGAAGCTATTTTGCCGCGCCTTGGAAGTCCCAACTCGATCCTTGCAATCCCCGCCTGATCCCAACCCAAGTTGCCTGTGGCATGAAGACAATCAATGGAGGTGCGGCATGAAGCCGAATTGTTTTCCTTCATTTAGTTGGATTCCTCCGACCCCGAAATCTTTGGGTTGGCTTCCCCCGAGTCAACTCCCAAGCCCGGGTCTCTGGATTCCTTGCCCCGAGAATTTGGGAGCAGAACATGGTGAAGCGGGGCTGGTCGGCGGAAGACCCGCGCCTCACTGCTGTGGCGGTGCGGAGGACGCGCGACTAGGGGGGCAGCGCACATGTTTGATCGGGGTCCATTTTTTTAAGGGTAGACCAAGTGAGTGTTGACCAGAGCCCTAGTTTTGCGCGTGCCTCAGACTTGGGCCAATGTGTTGGAGAGGGCTTTTCCAGGCATGTACGGTCGCCATCTTGACAACTTGGTCGTAACTGAAGGCTATTGGGGACGGTCCCCAAAGTGACGGATTCCCATACCACCCTCTGAACCAGGGCATACGCCAAAGCTGTTGCAAAGCCCGAAGGGGCGTAGTTCTTCTTCTCCAAAGTTGGGTCGCGTCCGAAGAAATGTAAGCCCCTACAAAGTCGAGAGCCCTTTGAACGAGAACCTGGTAGTTCTGAAGCGCTAAGACTAGGTTGCGAGCAGTGTCAATCCTGCCTTTCCGCAATCGACACACTGGTTGTGACGTTGGTGAACTGCGTGCGCTCTCCCAGTGTTGTTGCAACCAAATCAAGATGTGTGAGGGCCGGTTTTCTTGCCGTGGTGTTGCTGGTTTGTTTCTTTGCGCGAATTAAAGCAAGCTTACCTGGGGGTGTCAGTTGTTGATTTTTTGGTTTGGTCCTATCCCGATTTACTGGTCGGCGCCAGTTGCCAACCTGGACACAGAATTGAATCCACGTAGCAAAGGCTTGATCATCTCACTCCTTGAGGTCATCCTGAAAGGAACAACTAGGTCCCCAGTGCCCTTCTTTTACCCTTTTTTAGGCGAGGGTTCCCCTACTAAAATGGACTACAGAAAAAATCGGGTACCCTTGTTCTAACCTCTCAAATCTGGAGGACCTAGACAAAGAGTTCATGTGTTTCATCCAATTCGGAGCAAATCAGCAAGCAATTTATTTGTTTCAACCAACAGTTATTTTAATCATCCACTTAGGAACTGGGGAAGTGTAGCGTACTTCCAGCTTCGGGTGCGACCGTCGCTGGGTTTTGGGCTCAGGATCTCGAAGTCGAGGGGACAGAAGGGCTTCGGCAATGCCCGGGAGGCCGGCGAGGGGGTCGCGTGAGGCGGTGTACCAGGGTGGCTGCGAAGCTTTTTGGTTTTCTGCCTGGAGAATTCCAAGTGGGTCCAAAAACATTGGCTCCTTGTGGAATTCGCAGATTTGGTGGCACCTTGAAAGGCACCGGATTCAGAGATGGGTACATTTTGGTAGCTTTGTAGACCCCTCGGCGTTTCTTGGGGCAAGGTTTTCCATCTGTTTGTTGCCAATGCAAAGCGAGCTTCATTTTGGTGGGTTGCCTTATCCAGTCTCGC
The DNA here is from genome assembly GCA_963377175.1 of Effrenium voratum. Classification (NCBI taxonomy): domain Eukaryota; class Dinophyceae; order Suessiales; family Symbiodiniaceae; genus Effrenium; species Effrenium voratum. Next base: position 100,847 of record CAUJNA010000202.1, on the reverse strand, counting down.
GCAGTTCAAAAAATCGCCAACGGTGATGCTTAAAAGTACAACAAGGGGACATCTAGGGAACGCTTTTTTTCACCATTGGACACGCACCACTTTTTGCAGAGCTTCACAGACCACTTCCAGCTGCCCAGAAGGGGAGATCCTATGTCACATGCGGGTGGTGCAAAGACCCTGTGTCCTTCGCTTGTCTCCTCCACTTTGTAGGTACCCCCCGCCCGGGCCCCCAAGAGGAGTTCAATCCGAACCTTTCGATCAGAACCCCTTGTAAGAAGATTCCTTCTGAACCTTTGGGGAGGTGTCTGGCCCCACTTGTCTCTGCAATACATATATATGGTAGAGGTCTGGCCCCCCCCCCCTCCCCGCCATGGTCATGGTAGCCTTAAATAGGGCCCCACCCCCCTGTGGGCCCGCTGGGTTTGCAGGTTATGGTCATCTTGCAAAAGGCCTCTTCCCCCCCCCCCCGTGGGCCCGCTGGTGGGTTCCCGTTAGGGCCAAGGCTTCGAGAGTCGTACCCCGGTCGGCGAGCGGCCACCCCCCCCCCCCAAGTGGGGGGGGGCATACCATTGGGGGGGGGTGGCCGCACGCCGACCAGAACCATATATATATATATACATGCACCCCCCCTGGATGCTGGTTTTACTGCCTTTTGGGGATGGCAAATCTAGAATGGCACAATTTATATCCTCGACCAGGGATGGCCAATAACCCGTTAACGGCCGGCCGCTTTTTGGAGTTTGGGGCCCTGTGTGTGGCCGGGAGCTCCGGGCGGGCGTTTGGTGAGGTGCGGAAGCGTGTGGAGATGGCTACGGCGCGTGCCATGAGCCGAGAGGACTGGAGCCCGGAGCAGATGCCGCACGGCAGCACTTGGGCCCCGAGGAGAATCCAACTCAGGTACGTGGCAATCGGTTGGTTTGGATTGGTGGTGGTTTGGGGGGGCACCCCTCAACTGGCGGTTTGAATTGGTGGTTGGTGGTTGGTGGTTTGGATTTGGATTTGGATTTGAAGTTCTGGCTTTTGTAAAGGGTAAATGGGAATCCAGCCTTGCGCAAATTGGTTAAACGGTTACCCCTTGTCCAATCTTGTTATCCCCTCTGTTTTTTTTTTGAGGCTCGGTGGTCTTTTTGGAATTAGCAAAAACACATCCTTGTAGAATGTTTTGTTCCCAGCATTGCACTGAGTCAGACAGGGCTGAATTGGGGAAGGATTCCGACACCTTGAATTCCTATATGGGTGTTTCTTTTTGGGGTGTACCCCTTTTTCATTTGGGAGCTCCATTTTTTTGGTGGTGGGGGTGCCTTAAAACATCACACACTCATATGGTTCCATGTGAAAGGCCAACTGGAACTCGACCAACTTAGGTACAACCGGGTTTGTTTTCAGGTATATCCCTTCGGAGGTGAAGCTCGGCTTCGCTTCAGGTTTGCAGCCTATCAACGCAGCTTGAATTCTGCGGGTTTGAGTCTGAGCTGCTGAAGACCTTTGGCTGTCCTTTACCGGATTTGCAGCTGCCACCCTGCAGAAGAATTTGGTAGGAACGCCTTCCGATATCGCAGAAGTGGCTTGCTGCAACCCTGGCAAAGCAGCCCCAAAAGGGCACCCATCCAGGCACTGCCCTCTACCAGACACAGGGCCTCCCAAAAGATGACACATCCAAACCAGGACATTATGTTGTTCACTGCGCACCTGTTGTCCCTTTTGCTCTGTAAAAAGCACCCAACTAGGGAGGGGCTTCGGCAACTACGACAGGCCGTTTTCCGGATATGTCCCCGCGTGCGATGCTTAGGCTGCTGCGCTTTGTTGATGTCATCGGGGAGGATGGGGCTGGCCAATCGGGCTTCTCCCACCTAGTGCCCTTCTTCTTTTGGAGTGGCCCTTGGCCACAAGTGGCCTTGTTCTTCCACCGGTCCGGGTGCTCGAGAGTCGGCGTAAAAAGGCCACTTTGTTGAAGCCTTGTGGCCGGGGCATGAGCGTGCTGAAGCCAGGCGCCTTGTCCAACAGACAGACTTGGCTGCATGCAGGGCGAAAGCTGGCCAGACAGTTCTGTTTGGCTCGGTATCATCGGGACTGAAGATATTTCGGGCCCTCTTTCGTTTCAGCGTCATCCTGGAAATGATTCAAAGTCAGAAACGGGGATTTCATACAACTTAGTGCATGCCTGAGAGGGTGCAAAACCACCAGAGTGGGGCAAGTCACTTAATTTAGACAAAGACACGGCCCTGGGTGCTTGCAGCTTTAAGCGCACGGCTGCCTATTGCAGGACCCGCGGGCAAATCCGAAGCTGAAAGCAGTGCTGGAGCAGATCAAGGCGGGTTTTCACGAAGGAAGTGATGTTGGCAGAGTTTTGCCCCGTGTGGTAGCTGGAGACGAGTCCCACGCAACATGATTGCCTGACCTGAAACATATCGGGTGGAGAGATGACTCGGATCCCTGGCTCAACATGAAATGATGGTCAACGCTTCAAGTGAACCATTGACACTGCCTACTACGCTTCCCAACAGGTCCAGAGGTCTCATTGAGTTCATCGTTCTTGTCTTGATGTGTGGTGGAAGTTTAGTCAACTCTTGCCGGAACGAGCAACATACTTTTATGTTGAAGTCACGAACAAAATGAGTTGGACCATCCCAAATGTGGGAGTGGATTCAACCAAGCAAGTGCCCCCCCCCCCCACCAACTCGCGATCGTTTGTGTATTAACCCTGCAGCCTACAGCCGTTTTGTTCAATCGTCCCTTCAACAGGAATTCAGGCTCTCCAAGGGCAGACAGTTGTTTTTCTCGGCCGCACCATGGGCCAGTTGCGCCTAGGCCCTGAGGTTGTGGGGGATTGACAAGCTTGTCCGAGACAGTCAAGAATGAAACATGACCATCTTTTGAGTCGCAATCTGTCCGTAGTTTCTGTTTCCAGGGGCAAAAAAGAGGGTTCCAGGGTCAAGACAAAATGGCCAAGGGCAAGCACACGAGGTCGGGGTTTGAACAATAGTTCCTCCATCGCAGCAACGCAGCTCGCCTCCAATGGGGGCCTAACACTTGGGGATGCCGTGACTTTCAAAGAAGCCAAAAAGGGCACGTCAACCTCTTAGGACGAGGAACTACATATAGCCAATCGAGTTCCCTTTCAAATTCCGGTTTCCTTACAGGTGAAGACTGGGTGGAAGAGCATCAAAAAGGCCATTGACGACCTGGTGGATGTCTGTGGGACCAACTACCAGCGGGAGCTGGATGGCCAGTCTCCGCTCCCCGTTTTCCTGAACCGCTTGTTCCTGGGGAATCCCGGCACAGGCGCTTTGAAACTGAGTCGGTCGTTGGAATTGGCCAGTCGCAGCGAGTCGCATGTCAAAGAACGTACGGCTGGCACTTGAAATTTCGGAAACTGCATGTGGGCGATGATAAGTTTCTTGGGGTAGCTCGCAGCTTAGCAAAGGGCCCTGGGTTGGTTGGTTGCGCGGTCAATGAGAGTTGGCCATGTTTGAGGGGAATGTGGTCAACATGGCATCGGCAACAGTTGAGAGGAATGGGGTTGAAGTGGAGGCCAATCATGTGACCTTTCTTTCTCCTAAAAGTGGGTATTGGTTGTGGCAGCATATCAGCGGCAATCTGGCCACCATTTGGGTGTTTCTCCAAATAGGAGGCGGGGTTTCCTTTTGGCTTCAGCTACCAGCCAAAAGGGCGGCTCACCATTTTCAGGGCTTTCAACTGGGCCCACCGGAAAACCCAGAAACTGGGGCTTCGCCGTTTAGGGGACGAACCGCTTTTCAGCTAAGTGGGCCTGAAGCTGGACCGAGCTCGCGAGACCAAAGTTTCGGCGAGGCAAGACCACCTGCGCCAAGCTCTACGGCGACGTGCTGAAGCGCCTGGGCTTTCTGAGCTCCGGGGACGTGGTCTTCAAAACCGCCGGGGATTTGGGGGGCTCCGTGGTGGGAGAGGCGGGAGGGAGCGCTGGGTGGAGGGGGATTGGGCGGGAAGGGGTGGGGTGGGTTTCAGGAGTAGGCGGGTTTTGTTGTTTCAGATGGGAGATTTCGGAAGGAAAGCCGCGATTTTGAGATCTCTCCATTTTGAGACGAGAGAGATGGGAGCCCAAGATTGGGATTCGTAACTGGAAGTCTGTGATAGAGGACAGAATCAACCACGAGATTCAAGGAAAGGTGGCGGTGTCAAGACCAGATCAGTGGCTCCGTGAGGATTCAACCAATGTTTTGGACAGGCGCCCATGCATTTTCTTGTGCTGGAATTTCAAGGCCCCATTAAAAGGAACATGGTCTTGGGCGCCTCATTTAGGTTGCGTCTATGGTTTTGGGAGGGCATGCAATGGGCCTTTGACCACCTTGGTGCCGATTTGTTGGTGTCAAGTCCAACCTCTGATGTGATTTTGGCTTCTTTTTCTTTGGGGGGGAAGCTTCCGCAGGGCTTTTCACCAAACAACATCCCCTTCAAAATGGGTTGACTGAAAGAACAGGGATTTCGATCCCTATATGTCGCACCGGCATCAAACCATTTGTGACAAGCAACTGATTTGTGTCATCCGCTTCGATCCGTTCGATGCGTTGGCCAGCTTGACCAGGCGCAGCAGAAGGTGATGTCGGTGCTTCAGCGCCTCGAGCGAGAAGTTCTGCCGTTGAGCAGCCCGCGTTTTCCCGCTGGTGTGCCTTTTCTTTTTGGTTGGGGGTGGGTAGTGGATGAGGTGCTCTTTTTGGCTGGCGCTGGTTTCGCTCAGGTCTGGTTCCCTGGCTGGCGCTGGCTGGTTGGTTGGTCGGTTGGCTGGTTGATTGGTTGGCACCAGTTTCACTTGGACCTAGTGGCAACCTGCGGCTTCCCTCCGCTTGGATATAGCCCACGGTTGGGATGCGCGAAAGCGCAAGGAAAACCGCCAGCCTTAGGCAAAAGAAGCATCTCTACCGGGGCCTGGTGGCGGAAAAAGGGGCAGGGGGTTGCGCTCCGAGCGCCCCCCCCCCCCCCCATGGTGTTTGAGCAACTCCACACTTGGACCTAGGGCCCAGGGCCTATTTGGCTCTGAATGGGTTGCAGTTGGGCGTTGCTCGAGGCTGGGTTAATTAGGGGGGTTTAGGCTGGCTTAAAGCCTTAGATCTTGCTGAGGGTGGGCATTTAGGCTCAGCAAAGGGCTGACATCCAGGCCGCTGATGGGCGGGTTAAGGATTCACTTTGGCTGGGTTTTGGGGTTTGCTTGGAGTTGAGAGTTGTGTTAGGTGTGCCGCAAAAACTCACTTGACCCGACCCGAAAGCAACCTAAGGCCGCTGGTCAGCCATAATAGCAGCTGGTGCTGCTCAGGCGTTTGTTGCATATGTTAGGAAGTATATTCCACAGCTTGCAAGCATGCGGGACCCAAACTTTGGACCAGACCCAAAAGGAGACGCTTGCTCGAATCTTGTCGGCATATTTTCCCTACTCTTATGTACTCCTTCTCGCGAGGTTGGTCCCCAAGCATTTGTGGGCTGTGTGGCTTTTGAGGTCCGCTGCTGGGAAGGTCTTGGTGATAGATGAGGCCTACAATTTGGACGACAACTTGTATGGTAAGCAGGCACACCGACACAGCGACGGACGGCCAGCCGATCGAAGCGATGGCAGCCACCAATTCATCCCCCTCGTGCCACATAGTGGTCCCAAGGTTTTGTGTGCCAAATCGTTAGACTGAGGACTGCACTGGAGTTTGTTTTCGAGTTGAAGCGGCGCGATGGATTGTGTTGCCTGGAATTGGCTGGTGTGTCATTTGAAGTCTGGAGCGCAGAAAGGTGAGTTTTGTTTGCCCCAGTCTCATAGACCATCAGCTGGAGCACTTTACAACCACAAGGGCTGGTTCATTGGGTCATTCCCTCCTTCCCTACTTGGCACCAGCAGGGTTTGTCCTGAGCCTTGCCATTTGGCTGAGCACTTCTCATAGGCCCCACTTGTTTCTTGGCGCACTTTTCTCTTGCTGCTTTGTCCAAAGGCCTAGCAGTGGTAGTTTGACTTTTTGATTCTACCCCCATCAAGAATTAGTTGGAGCACTTTAAAATAGACTTGAAGAGGGCCCTGATGTGTGATTAGGTGGGTTACAACCCCCTTTTTGGCTAGAAATGCCGACAAGGATGTTTTGTGTGAAGACATCGGTTTCTTTTGGGGGTGTGCCCAATTCCTAAACTAGAAATGGCTAGATGGTGTTGTGAGTGGGTTGCAGGTGGCGAGAAGCATTTGTTTCCGATTTGGAGCTGGTCATCCCCACTTGCCAGCGGCTTCAGGCAATGTGCCGCCTACTTTCCCGATTTTGAAGGGAAGCTCATCCCACGCACAAGTCGCGTATGAGTTACATACAGGGTTACATGCCTCTGCTGCCCCGGAACCTGGCATGTTGCAGTGCCAATCCTGGTTTTGTTGTGCCAATCAAGGGCTAATGGCAGTGTACCCTTGGTTCGGCCCGCTTGTATCCCCGTCACCGGAGAAACATACCTCCTTATTCTTGGTCGCGGCACAATGCCACAGTTTGGAGCATTGTAGCACAGAGCACCCGCAGAGGTTCTGGACGTCTTGGTGGAGAAAGTGCAAGGATCCGAGAATGACGACCTCGCCGTGCTGCTTTTGGGCTATGAGGACGCGAACAAAAAGTGGCGGGAAAAGGGCGCTCCGGTTTGGGCAAAATTGGGCTGAGCACTACCAGGATATTGTTGTGCAATATGGCCAGGATGTCGTGCTTGAATTTGCCGGACCATTGGAAGCATGTTCGAGCAGTCCCAATTCAGGGTCATCCTGCAACCAACGTCCACAGTCAAGGTTGCAGGGTCCGACAGGTACCTTTCGGATCAAGTTGGAACACATTTTCGGTCGTTGCCATGTGGCAACTGACACGGCAACTGGGAAACCATCCCACTACTCCCAGATGCAAAAAAAGCGGGGCCAAAATCAGGGTTGCTGGGTCTCCAAAACCTGAACAAGCCCCAAGGTTAGAAGATGGTGTTTTCTTTGCTTTCTGTCAGGTGTATCCTCATCCCCAGACAAAGGTCCAAAAGTGCCCAGTGCTTCCTTAGCCGTCGATGGGTTTTGGACGTGAACATTTTGTTGGGTGCTGGTTCGGGTTGTGCTTTCATTGCTTGTATACCCTTGGCTGGCTGCCACGAGCGGGTTGCACCCCACCGGTTTTTCCTTGACCCATTCGACGCCATTCGACGCCATTCGATCGCTTCGAGCAGGAGCCCATGGCGGCCATGCTGCGGAACCAGAACCCCGGCCTGGCGCGGCGCTTTCCGCTGGACATGGCCTTCCGCTTCGAGGACTACACGGACCAGGCCGCCCGCCCGCGCGCCCGCGCCCGCGCCCGCGAGCAGTTGGTGAGGGGTGGATTGGGCGGGTTGCGGTGGGGGCGAGGTGAAGAAGGACACGGAATTTGATGCTTTTGTTCTGGGTGGGGGGTTGTTACGGGGTTGCCAAAGTTCCATGCCCATGAATGAGACATTGTTGTGGGTATGCCGCCTTCTAAGCAAAAGCGCGATTCCGGCAAGGGGTGACGAAGTGCTCATGGGGATGTCCCACTTAAGGGTTGCTTTGATCATAATGCAGAACTAACGAAGCAAATCAGAGGGATGGCCCCATGTCATCCAGTTGCTGTATGGCATGTTGAGTAACCCCCAAGAGGTTTTGTCACGCGAGCCATATCTTGACGATGTACTTGAAAGGTGTTATTGCACAACTGGGCCACCACAGGGTCAAGAGTGCAAGACCTGAGAGCTATGCAACAGGATTGTCGGGTGCATACGGATTTTTTTGGGAGCAGAGGTTAATGCGTTTTTTTTTTTTTTTTTTTTTTTTTTTTTTTTAAATCTCTTATTTTTTTGAGTATGGATCAGCGGCAATATTCCTGTTGACTGTTTTCTTTTCCTTCAATGTTCCTGAGCGTGTACATACTGGCCTTGCTGGCATTTCTGGGTATCTCTGGTGTGTGTGTGTTTTCCACACTTAGTTGCGATCGCTAGTTTAGACAGGTTTCCACATCTGTCCAGCGACTTCCCTGTTTGTCCGGTGTGGGAACACTGCAAGCCGAGTATGGTGACAATTTGGTTGGTGTACCTGAAGTGTGCCATGTGGGGTGGGCTAGGAGACAAACCAGTAAACCCGAATTGGCAATCTTGGTGGTTCAATCTGGTTCTCTGGGGTCATAAGGCCGACAGAAGCCTTAAGCAACACAAAGACATGGGATGGCCAAGCCAATCATCGGCCCCTTGTTTCCAAGGACTATGGCTCGCCCAGGTACCTGCTGTGTGTATATGTCTTCCCTTGCGAGTAGTAAAGCTGGCAGAAACTGAGGCTCGCCCCGACTTGCAAGATGTAAACCTGGCAGCTTCTTTTCCAGTTTTTCCCCGGTCAGCTTGGAGGAGCTCCATCAGATCCTGCGGAAGAACTGTCAGCAGAAGGACGTAAAGCCAAGCTCGGTCTTTCAGGAGAAGGCCGGGGGCCCACAGCCGGCTTGGAGCCTCCAAGAACATGAGCGTTCCAGGCTCGAAATTGGGCATATCTAAGATTCGCAGGCCTCTCAGATCATTCGAATGTAGGCACTGCACCATTTCGTTTCTCGGATTCCATGTCCAGCCGCGTTGAAACGGCGTGACAGCGCGTGATTTAGCCTGATGTGGTCTCGATTGGGGTGATTCTCGAACTGCGTTCACGCATGTGGGTAAATCACAGGGTAAATAACGCAAAACAAATATGGAGTGTTTGGGATTCATCCGCAGGCCATGATCAAGCTGGACATGCTCCGGAGGAGCAGTTCCAACTTTGGGAACGCCGGGGCGGTCGAGAACTTGCTCAAGGCTGCCATGCTCCTCGGCCGAGACGAGCAGGCTTTCGCCGGCTGAGGCCGAACCCTTGGTTCAAGATACACGTCTCGCCATCAACCTGGGAGGCTGATCGGACTCTCGAAGGACTTTCTTGCCAGCCCCAGACCTCCAAGGAGATGGACTTTCCTCCCTGTTTCGGAGGTGGAAAACGCTTTCAAATCAACCGTGACCATTTGTTTGAGTTGTGGGTGCAGATTGAGGGCTCCAGACATCCACGTGTTTTGCATCGAGCCTGGATAATTGGAAGCCGTGTTTTGGGACCCTCTCTGGCATCATTGTACCAGCCACCTGGGACAAGGCCATCCGGCATAAGCAGCGGTTGTGGCCATATCCTGTCACCTCTTTCTTGTCAGTTGTGGCTGCCCTTGATGTCATTCCAAATCACTTCATGCCTTCGAGGATAGTTGCAGCGGACATGAGGACTCGAAACCGGGAACGCGTGGAGCAAGTTCTCCAAAACCCTGCAACAGACTGCAATATCACAGTCCCTCCTGAGCAACTGGAAACACAAGCAGCCTGATTTACATGCGCGGAGCACTGCATTCTATGGAGAGACTAATTTCAATTCTTGGGCATACCTGCAGAGATTCGACGAGAAAGACCCTTAGATAAAGCGCTCTTGCCCTATCCAGTAGATCCAGACCAGGCACTAGAGTAGGTGGCTTACATGATGGTTTCAGATTTGCTGCCTTCGTTTTGAGATCTTTGGGGCTTGCCTGGAAGTGCTAGGCCCTTTCTGGGCCTCGATAGCTCAGCTTGAGCGCGGTATCTAGTTCGCTTCCTGCCTGGTGTCATGTGGTTCGTCAATGATAATAGCAACGCCCACACGAGCCTCAATGAACCATGTTGGCCGGACCAAATGTAAGCCGTTGGAGATGGGTCGCCAGGCCTTTGATCACACGATTGACCGAGTAGGTGACGTCCCCTGTTGGGCAATGACTATCCTTTTGCGGGAGGAGTGTTTGGGGCTGGTTGGATGGCTGAGTTTGTGCAGGCACGGGAAGAAGCTTTGGTTCCAGCGAGTGGCTTCACCTCAGAGCACACGTGGATGATTGGGGGTAAATCGACCTCTTGATTTGCTGGGAGAAAAACCTAAGACTCCACCCTTTGAAAGGTTCACAAGGAACCTTGCGAGATTGGGCTCTGAGGGGTCTGAGAACCCTTCTGGGAGGTTGGGATGTCTGCCTTGATGCCTCTCCTGAGCCTAAACAGACTTGACGGCAGTTGGGTCATTCACTGACTTGTGCTCAGCGACCGGAATGCTTGAATCCGTGCCTCAGGCTGAAGGCTTCCGCTCGAGGCGCGGGGGGTAAGTTGAATAGCTGGCCCCGGCTCCTCGTCCATTCCTTTTTCCATCCCTTTGGGCGTGTCTCTCTTGAGAACATCCGGCTCTCAAACAGGAACCCCCATGTTTGCATTGGGAAGCCCGAATGAGTGCGGTTCTCTTTGTAGTTTCTTAGCCGCGCGGGACTGCTCACGGATGATTCGGGTAAGTCGTAACTGACTTGTTTTGCGCTTACCTGATTTCTTGTGCAAGAACACTTGCAGGAAGGCGTCATGTCATCCGTTCAACTTCCGTGGTCCCCTTTGAACACGGCGTTCTTTGATTGGAGCAGACGATTATTGTGCCATGCAATGTCGGTGCGGCGAGATGTTGGAAGCAGGAAGGACAACCGAAACTCCAGAAGCAGAGCCCTGGAAGAGCACAGGCTGAGTTAGAACGGAGGGTCAGAGGACCTTCCACACACCATCTCCTTGCGAAAGAACACTGATGCATCCAGCAAGGATTATGTTGGAAAGGGTCGGGGGGTGTTCCAAAACGGGACCAGGACAGCCATGAAGAGACAATGGCTAAAGGGCAGACAAAAGGGCTATGAGTCTTAATGTGGAACCACCTCACCACCACAGGGTCCGCAGATTATGATTCATTCCGGAATAGACAAGTTCTCAACGCCTGAAACGATTCGATCGCTCGCTTCCGGCAATCGGCAGGTCATGCGCTGCAGCTCGAAGCGTGCGACATTGACCTGGGCGATGAGGGTGCGGAGGCGAGAGAAGACAATCCTGCTGATCGAAACCTCACAAGTGTTTGCATTGAAGATTCCTTTCAGGGTCTCCATTTCTCGCAATTCAGGGTGGTGAAGTCAAACATGCCCAGAGGATATGTACACTTGTAGCGAGCTCCCCAGATGTGGATACACCCAGATGAAGGTTTCTTATATAGGGATTGCTTAATTCAGATTGGTTTACCAAGTGCAGTCGATATCCTATGGAAAGAAACAGCACTGGCCTTGCCCAACCACAATTTCACAGGCAACACATTCTACCACAGGCAACTGGGCCGGCTGGGGTCAAAGCAGCAGTGCAAGAAAACTGGCACTCGTGATTTTGTGGTACTGCAGTGCCTTCTGTCCAAACGACGCCGATGCAGCCATCAAGGATTGGAAAGGAAAGTCCCAAGAAACTGGCAATGGCATATATAAAACGATGCCATCAGATGTGCGCACCTCGCATTTTGCCCCAGCAGTGGTTTTCGTGAGGAGAACGTGCCGCTTGTCCGTTGCCATTGCAGGACCCGTTCGGGCCCTTGGATGAGCTCTACCGCATGGACGGTGTCAAGTGGCTCGGCGAGGGAGAATTGGCAAAAGCCGGGCCCCGGTGAAGAACTAGCCTGCTTCGGCGTCATTTCGCACTACAAAGAGGGACAGGGTGCAAAAGGATCGCAAGTGGTCAACACCCCCCAAGCTGGTCTAGGCCGCGCAAGGCGTTCCCGCATTTGTTCCCGCCTGAAACACGAGTTGTTTCCAGGCCGGCGCCAGAAGCAAGCAAGTCACGCAAGCAGGAAGGACAGTTTGCAACCCCGTGCAAGAATCAAGGCTTTGACAGGGACCTGAAAAGTGAAGCCAAGTTTGGTGTTGTTCGAGTTTTAACGTTTCAACTGGTTTGGTGTCGCTCGACGAGTTGGGTAACATTGAAACGCCCTGCTAGAAGCGCAATCAGAGCGGAGGCAGAGGCTGCAGCAGATGAGCAACGCCTTTGCCGTGGCACAGAAGGAGTACCCGCCAATTCAAAGTCTGCGATCGAAGGTCTTGACTGGGATCTTTTTGTTTCTAAGCTTTTTAAAGGTTCACCAGCTGTGGACAGAACTGTGAGACATGGTATTCAGTTGGGCGCAGAAGCTGAGGTAGTTGCAGCAGGACATTGGATCATGTTGGAATTCGTACCCATTTGCAAGATTCCCATCGACTCTTGGGCCCGAGCACCTGCGGGAATCAGCGACAGCAGCAACAATTTCGTGCTTGGCTTTTTTCGAGTCCCTGGTCGTGGACAGGGAACATGGTCCATTTCTGATTGCGGCTTAGCGCAAACGCATCCCAAAACCCAACAACGGCAGGGTTTGGAGGTGCGAATTTAGTCTTGCAGTCTGGTCTCAAGGTTGTTTTGGGGGTCCCCTTTCTGGGTGCAGAAACCACAAGGACACCGACCATGTTGGGGGTACTTTGAGAACCGTTCCAACAATCCAGGCTCCGAATATGTTCCGTTTGTGTGGTCGCGTTTTTTTTTTGAAGCGACTTTGTGGTTTAAAGGGAAAGGAACAGGAAAGCCGTTGCGCCATGCTGGGTCCCATTCCCAAAAAAAAGACGAGCCCGTCGCAGTCGACTCGGCTGTTTCAGGAGGGCGCAGAGTGCCCGGAGCTGGGCCACTTCGTGTTCACCGGGGCGCCGGGCACCGGCAAGACCACCGTGGCCCGCGTCATGGCCAGGCCCAAAAACGGGTCCCGCGACTGCGGGCCCCGCGCCCCGAACGAGGGGCCAAAGAAGCGGACGGTTTGACAAGGCGGAAAAACACACACAAGTCACACAGGGCAGCAGTATGCACAAAAAAGATCGGGGTGTCTGGCGCAGTGGAAACTACATTATTTTTAGCTGTAAGGTGCGGCCTCACGTTGGGTCTTGAACTTGGTTGACCGGCACTGCCGCTCGCAATGTGTTGTTTCGCAGCCAGGATTCTTTTCCAGCTCCGTCTTCTACCAAAAGATCACGTTCAAGGACAGCCGTTGAGATGTTTCGCTTTGGGCAGGGCATTGCTATGAGCTGCTTGAGAGCTAGAAATTCACCTAGGTTCGCACTCAGTGATTTTGACAGGAATAGCATAGCTGTAAAGCGGACCACTATTCACAGCCACTGGCTTCAAGGACAAATCAAGGGTTGATCAGCTTTCCTGGATTGACAGAGGGACGAGTATTTTTGTTTTTCCGACTTCCCTTGTTGAATTGTGCGCATAACCCAAAGGGAATCAATCTATGAGATCTCCTTTTGGGGACAATTAGTGCCTTCTTAATGTGCAGAACTCTGCAGAAGCTTGCTTTGGTGCAGATCACCATGGAACCCAAGTGCCTAAAATGATTCCTCTAAAGATGAAGCTCTTTGGCGTTCCATGTCAATCGGGAGAGCCAATCCGCTATCCTGCGCAATGCCTGCTTTCATGTTGACTCACTTGTCTATGAACATGTAGCTGCACCTTCCCAGAATAGGCTGCTCATGTGTCAGTCAAACCTTCGCTCTTCTCAGGTTCCAGCCATTTCTTGGGAGCGTGTCGCAAAAACGCTCCCAAGAACTTCGCCCAGTGGTACCTTGCTCCGTACGCAACTGGCCTAGCACAGGCTTGTCCCTTTCGCTCTGTGCGCCAATAAGCAATCCAATTTTTGCTCCACTTGACTGGACTTAGAACTGCAGCCTACATCCATCTTAGCATGTCTTAGCCAACAGCGAATGGACACCCAAGGGATTGAAATGCGCAAACCCACCTGCCAAGCCCAGCGTAGAGCTCCCTTGCATAACAATCGCGTCAGAGCGGTCCAAAAGGAAACTGAAAGGAACCATTGGAGCGCATCTTTATGAGTGGATGCCGCAGGCAAAGGTTTTTTGCCGATGGGGCACTGGGCGTGCGCGACATATCCGGCCAGAAACATCCGGCCTCAATCTCACGGGTGAGTACGTGGGGCAAACCAAGAAAAAGGTGGAGGAGCAGTTGGAGGCACGACCCAGTGGAATGTGAAACCGGACAGTTGCTTTTATGCGAGCCAACTTGAAACCAGAGTCTGGCAAAACTAGCGGCTAGCTTTTGCACTTCCATGGGGACAGTCACTGACACGCTTCTGTTGGATGTTGGGAAGAGCAGGCGTGTGCCCGACTATGCTCTGGACTGACATTGGGGTTGAGAAGACATTCAATTTGCTGTTGGTGTGGCACATTGAGGAAGAGGACAACAAATCAAGTAGGTTATTCCTGCGCGAAACCTTCCGCGATCCCCCCTACCCCTCAAAAGACACTTTTTGATGGAGACCTGGCCTTTGACGCCAGTTCAAAAATGTCCAGTCGCAAAAAACCACCGCATCGGCCATCGACTCCAACGATTGTGCTCCTGGACCCTGAAAGCAAGACAGTATCCTGCGATTCCTGTACTATGGCACTAGGTCCATCTTCCCATCTGGACTGCGGTTTTTGGGCGTAAGTTATTGGGAGCCTGAGGACACATTCTGCCACCCTTGGAGAGTTCGACCCTTTTGCCTCTGCATTTGGTGTGTTGTGTTGTGTTGTGTTGCATTGTGTTTGTTTGTTGGTGTGCTTGTTTGTTTGCTTGTTTGATTGCTTGTTTTGTTTGTTTGTTTGGTTTGTTTGTTTGTTCGTTTGTGTGTTTGTTTGCTTCCTTGCTTGTCTGTTTGTCTGTTTGCTTGCTTTGGCTGTTTGCTTGATCTTGTTTGTTTGTTTGTTTGTTTGTTTGTTTGTTTGTTTGTTTGTTTGTTTGTTTGTTTGTTTGTTTTGCTTGCTTGCTTGCTCGTTTGATTGCTGAGATTGCTGGTATGTTTGCTGTCTTTGTTTGCTTGTTTCTTTTTTTCCTTGTTTTTGCGTGCTTGTTTGTTTGCTGCTTGTATGTTTGCTTGCTTGCTTTTGCTTGTTTGTTTGATTGATTGTTTTTTCAATGTATTTTTGGCTTGCTTGCTTGTATGTGTGTTTGTTTGCTTGTTTGCTTAGTTGTTTGTTTCTTTGTATGTTTGCCTGCTTGTTTTCTTGCTTGGTTGTTTGCTTGTGTGCTTGCTTGCTTGCTTGTGTGCTTGCTTGCTTGCTTGCTTGCTTGCTTGCTTGCTTGCTTGCTTGCTTGCTTGCTTGCTTGCTTGCTTGCTTGCTTGCTTGCTTGCTTGCCTGCTTGCTTGCTTGCTTGCTTGCTTGCTTGCTTGCTTTCTTGTTTGCTTGCTTAATTGCTTGTTTGCTTGCTTGCTTGCTTGCTTGCTTGCTTGCTTGCTTGCTTTCTTGTTTGCTTGCTTGCCTGTTTGTTCGCTTGCTTCTTTTTGGTGTCACGGCCTCTCGTGTCTCCTGCATCTGCCACATCCTTGAAAAGAGACGCTCAAAGGCCACAATTCTCCGTCGGCTTAAGTTTGCAGGCAGGTTTGTTCGCTCGTCCTGAGCTGGAGCCATGGCCATAAACGATTCGTCCCGAGCTCCTATAGGTGCAGCTGAAAGAATGCTTGACTTGACCACAGGTATGGCTAGCCTTTTCCAGGGTAACATTGATGCTGATTGAGCTTTGGCGCAGCGCAACCGTTTCTGCGCGGCAGCTCATCGCGGGCGTAGACACAGCTCAACTGGATCACCGTGTGCGTGCTGAGCATTGCCGGCCTCCACGAACGTTTCTTCCAAGGCGAATGAAAGAATCTCATCTAAACAGGAGGCCATGCCGAGAGAAGGCGAGGATGAGAGTGCCAGGCCCAGAGAGCCGCTGCTGCCGGCTACTCGTCTGCTTGATAGCTGCCCGCATCGCTGTCCATGACTTTGTCCTCGTCATAGCTATGAAGTATGGCAGCGTCGAAGCCCCAAGCCGAACTTGTCGCCTGCGCCACGCCGTGTATGCCGCGCTTTGAGAGCCTGTTGCCACACAATGTCGAGCTGGGTGCCAGCCAGGTACGTCTCGCGCTTGGTGTTCTTGGTGCGCGAGTTGTAGTGGCCTTCGTGAACCACGCCGTAAATGGCCACAAACTCTTCTTGTTTGTCCAGATTCGTGGGGCAAAAGAAGCTCGCCTGCTACGTGGGGGCATCGCACGTGCTGTTTCAGTGTTTTCTGACTCGGACACGGTTTTGGTTTTTAGGGTTTGCAAAGAAGCAGGAGTCTCCAAAAGCCGTGATACAGTTGTGTTTGTCTGGTTGTTTGCTTGGTTGTGTGTTTGTTTCTTTGTTTGCTTGTTTGTTTGCTTGATTGTTTGTTTGTGTGCTTGCTTGCTTGCTTGCTTGTTTGTTTGCTTCTTCGCATTGCTTGTTTGCTTGTTTGCTTGTTTGCTTGTTTGCTTGTTTGCTTGTTTGCTTGTTTGTTTGTTTGTTTTCTTGCTTGTGGCTTGCTTGTTTGTTTTGTTGTTTGCTTGCTTGCTTGTTTGATTGATTGTTTGCACGTTTGTTTGCTTGGTTGTTATCTTGTTTGTTTGTGTGCTTGCTTGCTTGCTTGCTTGCCTTTTTGCTTGCTTGCTTGCTTGTTTGCTTGCTTGCTTGTGTTTTTTTTTTGACCGCTAGACTGCTTGTTGCTTGCTTGTCCTTGCTTGCTTGCTTGTACGTGGAATTGTTGTTTGTTTGCTTGCTTGCTTGTTTGATTGTGGGTTGCGTGTCTTTTTGCTTTGTTGCTAGCTTGTTTGTTTGTGTGCTTGCTTGCTTGCTTGCTTGCTTGCTTGCTTGCTTGCTTGCTTGCTTGCTTGCTTGCTTGCTTGCTTGCTTGCTTGCTTGCTTGCTTGCTTGCTTGCTTGCTTGCTTGCTTGCTTGCTTGCTTGCTTGCTTGCTATTTGACTGCTAGACTGCTTGCTTGCTTGCTTGCTTGTTTATTTGACTGCTAGACTGCTTGCTTGCTTGCTTGCTAGTTTATTTGACTGCTAGACTGCTTGTTTGCTTGCTTGTCCTTGTTTGCTCGCTTGTATGTGGAATTGTTGTTTGTTTGTTTGTTCGCTTGCTTGTTTGTTTGTTTGTTTGTTTTGCTCGCTTGCTTGCTGTTTTTGCCTGCTTAATTCTTTGCTTGCTTGCTTACTTGCTTGCTTGCTTGTTTGCTTGCTTGCTTGTTTGCTTGCTTGTTTGCTTGTTTGCTTTCTTTTTGGTTTGTTTGTTTGTTTGTTTGTTTGTTTGTTTGTTTGTTTGTTCGTGTGTGTTTTGTGTGCGTGTTTTGTTCGCACCGCTGCGTGACGGCCTCTCCTACAGCGTCCTGCCTGCATGCCTGCTCCGTTGAAATAAGAGCGTCAGCATGCTGGCCAGTGACAACACCTTGCCCATGGCACAGGCATCGTGTCCTAGTTGTGTTCGTTTCGACGTTTGCCAGAAGTTATTCCAAGGTTCACGAAATGTGTTTGTCATACGCGGTGCCAGAATGTGAACATCAGAGTCTTCATTGAAGCAAGCGCTGAGGTCATTCAGTGCGCTCCAATCTTCCCCCACGACTCCAATCAACCCAGTGCGGAACGTTTAGTCCCCGATCCATCATGCCAGCTCCTGGCTAGGATTGGGGTAGCGCAGAGTTGCCGCTTTGGGCCAGATGTCTCAGGCCGCCAAGGGCGGGGTGCTCTTCATCGATGAGGCCTACGAGTTGGGCAAGGGGCCGTTTGGCGCGGAGGCCTGTACCTCCATCGTGGCGGCCATGACGGACCCCAAGTACCGAGGCGCCGAGTCGGATACGTGAGCGACAGGTCGGTTCGTCGTGTGTGGGGGGAGCAAAAGCGGCGTGGCAAATGTTTCATGGAGGGGGCATGGCTTCGGGGCAAATTCAGTTTGTCCAAGGGTCAGTGTGGTTTTTGAAAATGGTTGCCTTCGTGTTTTGGTGGATATGCAATGTGAAGTCAGCACTGGAGTGGAAGAGCACAACTGCATTTAAAGCAGCTGATGTCCCGCAGCCTCCTTGTGTACCATGACGCAGATGTGGTTGGTCCCATAGTAGTGAACGGCAAGTCATGAGCAGTAGGACATAGGATGGACCTGCATTCGTTCAGTATCTGCAGAGTGTGCAAGAAAACCAAATGGTTGATTCCGACCTGGGTGAAGACGCCTCGTTGATTCCATGTATTCCATGAGTCATATTCAGCATGCAGGCAGCACCAATTACTGTCCATCTATGACGGGTTGTGGGGTGTTTGACAGATGTATGGGCACCAGAAGCAGCACTTGCACAATCAGCCCACTTTATATCTGCTGCCTACCTCTTTTGGGAAGAGTTGCATGAACTACAGACGCCTTTCTGGATCATTTTTCCAACAAATGTGTGTCAGAGTGTTGTGTGTTGAAGCACCTGTAGAATGTACTGGCACCGGGAACCAAAATCCATCATCGCCATTGAGCACTTACTGCACTATTATACTGTCTTGCCTGTTATTCGCACGAAGCACTGAAACATTGCGGACGCCCATCGGGCAGTATCATGATATGTTTGGTTGACTTCCATCCCCCCCACCCGCGGTCTTGCGGGGGTGTAACAAGCTGCTTGTTTACATTGGATGGCAATTTCAGCTTCAAGCATGCTGCTGATACCTGACGGCAGTCTCAAGATCTCCATCCTTGGTCCAAAAGAAAGCCGCAGCCCTCCTGTGCTGCGTGCCTTTCAGCTCCAATCGCAGTCATTGCATTCCGCGCCAAGGGCGACCAAAGTTTGGGCTAACGTGTCCATGAGCAAAGGTGGTCCTTTCCGGTCTGCGCCAACTTTGGTTTCCCCGAAGTTACCCCCCCAAAAAAAACAACAACAACAAGAAGTCAAAAAACAAAAACAAAGCAAAGCTCAGGCGTGGTCATCATCATCGCGGGGTACCCGGGTGACATCAACCAGATGTTGGACACCAACCCCGGGCTCAAGAGCCGCTTCACCCACTTCATTCCCTTTGAGGACTGGGCGGCGGAAGATTGCCTCCACCTCTTCCGAAAGAGAGCGCCTTGGCTCAGAGACGGGGGGAAGGAGCTCAAGATGTAGGTTCTGCACTTGGTATCCGAGTCTCTTTTCAGTCAGGTTTTGGAACTGTTGTGAAATGTGCAGATGGTTGTGGGAAACACGGTTTTTGGGGTCCATGTCCGTTCCTAAAAAGTAGTCATGATGGGAGTCCCATGTTGATGTCACAGAGAAAGGGCGATTTTCCGCCACTATGTTCAGAAAACAACGGGACCGGTTGGAAAGCTTTCGGACTTGGGTCAAGGTGGGAGGTGACTTGGGGGACTTGCCAGTTCTCATGGCCAGAGGTCCACCCAAAAAAGTGTGCCGCAGGCCTCCCGGAAAGTCCCCTGAGTACCTGGGATCGCCGGGATCGTCGCGTCTGGTTGGGATCCAGGTGGAGTCTGGTTCTCCGAGATCCAACGAGTTTCCGCACGTGGGAAAGCGCCGTTGAGATTTTTCTTGGTGAACTGTTCAGTGGAAAGGCCGCGGTCGTCAGATATTTTGTTTCGTGCTAGCCAAAGATGGTGTCACCCACATGCTCAACGGAGAAGTGCAGATATTCTGGCATGTAAAAGTGTTTCCTCAGAAAGCGTGCACTGGGCCTGCCGCCTCGGTTTCATGAACCCTGAGGAGTGAAAATTGCTGCCTTTCAAGGTGCCTGTGATTGATTTGGCGCTCAATGCAATGCGGATGCGCTCCACAATTGGTAGCTTTCTTGGCTTGGAGTGATGGGCCCGAGTTCAAAGAAGCAGTAGCACAGTGGCCAACTTGCTCAAACCGAACGGGGCATTGGTCGAAGCCTACGGTCCCAATGACTAGGTTGATTGGAAGCTCGCTCAGGCCTGCATACATGCAGGGATGACATGGCAAACATGCAAAAAAATCCGCAGTGTCCCCACGGTTTGTATCAAGCACGCAAAACCTGAAGCTGTATCTTGTTACTTTGTGCGCTGTTCGCTGAACTAAGAGTATGCTTCTCCAAAACTTAGTTACCGCTTAACCGGCACCGAGCGCATTGTTCATGTTTGAGCGGCAAGCCACATGCCACCAAGCGTGAAAAGGAGAAAGAGGCAGACGGTCAAAAGGCTTGGGCCATCCAAACGGTCGGTGTCATTCGGGGGCTCCCTGTGTCAGATCGAAGCTTCTCATGTTGAACTCTCTTTGAGTTGAGATTTACAGGGACACCGAAAGGAAGCCAAGAGGCGACCACACCACATCGGATGGTGAGACACTTACGTGGAGTTTTTTCGGGAGCCGGCGACTGCTCCGGCTCAGAATCCCAACCTGCAAACCGCAAGCGATAGGGACCACCTCAATAAACCCTGAGGGTGTCAGGGTTCAGTTTTTTCCAGCTTCCTGTTTCATCTCCTCAAGGGATCCCCCAGAAATACATGCCATGCTTTCTCTTGAAGCGACTAGGGAGTACCTGCAGGCGGCCAAGGGGAACTACGCCCTGCCTGAGGCAGCCGCCCAAGCCCTGCAGGATGCGATGCGGCAGAGAACAGGGGCTGGTTCCTTTTGGACGTATTTCCATTTAAACACAACTACAGAGAAAGAGTGCGCTTTGTTCCCATGGCGACTGGGATGTGGGTTTTGAGTTGGATCTTCAATCTTCAGCTTGTGCGGGGAACGCCATTTTGCCACGAAGCTGCAAGAAGTCAAGCTTTTCGGGGCAGCGGGCAATAGGCATCAAGAAAGAGGACGAGAAGATGAAAGCTAAACCAATCAAAACCCGGGTAGATGAAGGTTAGTAGGGGACAATCCCAGCCAAAAACAGCTGCGGATATCCGGCTTTGTATTTCCTTACATAGTTCTGGGTCAACCATCTTAATACCGGGTTTTGAGCAAACTGGGGATGATGTCAACACTCGAAGGTTCACTGACGGAGATCTCCCAAGCTCCAAGCTCCCAAGCTCAGCTGCAAGCTTCCCATTTTCGGGAAGGGACTGCCCTGGTTGCCACAAAATTGGTGAGTAGTCAACGGTGTTATATATATATATATATACATATATATGTATGTATATATATATGTATGTATGTGAAGTACCGTCAGCAGTACGTCTGTTGAGTTTAGTATTCGGTGTTTCATTGATATTGTGAACATGCACAAAACCATGGCAAACGATAGGCGACTCTCAAGAAGACGATCCCCCTGAGAAAGGATGGAAGCGCTGGAAAACGATAGGGGACTCTCAAACGAAGTAGCGAAACGGCCGTAAGTAAGCAATTTCGACCGTGCCTCAGTTGTACAGATGTATGTATGTATGTATGTAATGTATGTATGTAATGTAATGTAATGTAATGTAATGTAATGTAATGTAATGTAATGTAATGTAATGTAATGTAATGTAAATGTAATGTAATGTAATGTATGTAATGTAATGTAATGTATGTAATGTATGTATGCATGTATGTGTATGTATGTATGTATGTATGTATGTATGTATGTATGTATGTATGTATGTATGTATATGTAATGTAATGTAATGTAATGTAATGTATGTAATGTAATGTAATGTAATGTAAATGTAATGTAATGTAATGTAATGTAATGTAATGTAATGTAATGTAATGTAATGTAATGTAATGTAATGTAATGTAATGTAATGTAATGTAATGTAATGTAATGTAATGTAATGTATGTATGTATGTATGTATGTATGTATGTATGTATGTATGTATGTATGTATGTATGTATGTATGTATGTATGTATGTATGTATGTATGTATGTATGTATGTATGTATGTATGTATGTATGTATGTATGTATGTATGTATGTATGTATGTATGTATGTATGTATGTATGTATGTATGTATGTATGTATGTATGTATGTATGTATGTATGTATGTATGTATGTATGTATGTATGTAATGTATGTATGTATGTATGTATGTATGTATGTATATGTATGTATGTATGTATGTATGTATGTATGTATGTATGTATGTATGTAATGTATGTATGTATGTGTATGTATGTATGTATGTATGTATGTATGTATGTATGTATGTATGTATGTATGTATGTATGTATGTATGTATGTATGTATGTATGTATGTATGTATGTATGTATGTATGTATGTATGTATGTATGTATGTATGTATGTATGTATGTATGTATGTATGTATGTATGTATGTATGTATGTATGTATGTATGTATGTAATGTATGTATATGTATGTATGTATGTATGTATGTATGTATGTATGTATGTATGTATGTATGTATGTATGTATGTATGTATGTATGTATGTATGTATGTATGTATGTATGTATGTATGTATGTATGTATGTATGTATGTATGTATGTATGTATGTATGTATGTATGTATGTATGTATGTATGTATGTATGTATGTATGTATGTATGTATGTATGTATGTATGTATGTATGTATGTATGTATGTATGTATGTATGTATGTATGTATGTATGTATGTATGTATGTATGTATGTATGTATGTATGTATGTATGTATGTATGTATGTATGTATGTATGTATGTATGTATGTATGTATGTATGTATGTATGTATGTATGTATGTATGTATGTATGTATGTAATGTATGTATGTATGTATGTATGTATGTATGTATGTATGTATGTATGTATGTATGTATGTATGTATGTATGTATGTATGTATGTATGTATGTATGTATGTATGTATGTATGTATGTATGTATGTATGTATGTATGTATGTATGTATGTATGTATGTATGTATGTATGTATGTATGTATGTATGTATGTATGTATGTATGTATGTATGTATGTATGTATGTATGTATGTATGTATGTATGTATGTATGTATGTATGTATGTATGTATGTATGTATGTAATGTATGTATGTATGTATGTATGTATGTATGTATGTATGTATGTATGTATGTATGTATGTATGTATGTATGTATGTATGTATGTATGTATGTATGTATGTATGTATGTATGTATGTATGTATGTATGTATGTATGTATGTATGTATGTATGTATGTATGTATGTATGTATGTAATGTATGTATGTATGTATGTATGTATGTATGTATGTATGTATGTATGTATGTATGTATGTAATGTATGTATGTATGTATGTATGTATGTATGTATGTATGTATGTATGTATGTATGTATGTATGTATGTATGTATGTATGTATGTATGTATGTATGTATGTATGTATGTATGTATGTATGTATGTATGTATGTATGTATGTATGTATGTATGTATGTATGTATGTATGTATGTAATGTATGTATGTATGTATGTATGTATGTATGTATGTATGTATGTATGTATGTATGTATGTATGTATGTATGTATGTATGTATGTATGTATGTATGTATGTATGTATGTATGTATGTATGTATGTATGTATGTATGTATGTATGTATGTATGTATGTATGTATGTATGTATGTATGTATGTATGTATGTAATGTAATGTATGTAATGTAATGTATGTATGTATGTATGTATGTATGTATGTATGTATGTATGTATGTATGTATGTATGTATGTATGTATGTATGTAATGTATGTATGTATGTATGTATGTATGTATGTATGTATGTATGTTGTATGTATGTATGTATGTATGTATGTATGTATGTATGTATGTATGTATGTATGTATGTATGTATGTATGTATGTATGTATGTATGTATGTATGTATGTATGTATGTATGTATGTATGTATGTATGTATGTATGTATGTATGTATGTATGTATGTATGTATGTATGTATGTATGTATGTATGTATGTATGTATGTATGTATGTATGTATGTATGTATGTATGTATGTATGTATGTATGTAATGTAATGTAATGTATGTATGTATGTAATGTATGTATGTATGTAATGTAATGTAATGTATGTATGTATGTATGTATGTATGTATGTATGTATGTATGTATGTATGTATGTATGTATGTATGTATGTATGTATGTATGTATGTGTATGTAATGTATGTATGTATGTATGTATGTATGTATGTATGTATGTATGTATGTATGTATGTATGTATGTATGTATGTATGTATGTATGTATGTAATGTATGTATGTATGTAATGTATGTATGTATGTATGTATGTATGTATGTATGTATGTATGTATGTATGTATGTATGTATGTATGTATGTATGTATGTATGTATGTATGTATGTATGTATGTATGTATGTATGTATGTATGTATGTATGTATGTATGTATGTATGTATGTATGTATGTATGTATGTAATGTATGTATGTATGTATGTATGTATGTATGTATGTATGTATGTATGTATGTATGTATGTATGTATGTATGTATGTATGTATGTATGTATGTATGTATGTATGTATGTATGTATGTATGTATGTATGTATGTATGTATGTATGTATGTATGTATGTATGTATGTATGTATGTATGTATGTATGTATGTAATGTATGTATGTATGTAATGTATGTATGTATGTATGTAATGTATGTATGTAATGTATGTATGTATGTATGTATGTATGTATGTATGTATGTATGTATGTAATGTAATGTAATGTAATGTATGTATGTATGTATGTATGTATGTATGTATGTATGTATGTATGTATGTATGTATGTATGTATGTATGTATGTATGTATGTATGTATGTATGCCCTTGTTCAAGACTTGTGCACGGATCATGGCTGATGCTTCCCTTGGATTTTCAGCCTCAGGAGGGTTTTTGCCAGCTGCTGCTGTTGGATGGCTGGGGCAACGCCCGGGACGTGGACAAGATCTGGAAGCAGTCGCTGCAGCAGCGGGCCAACCGCGTCGTCCAGGCGGACGAAGGTGCGGCTTGGGACTCGTGGAGTCGTGAAGAGCAACCATCACGTTGAAGTAAAGCAGAGGATGGATATGTTTATCTTTTTCCCCATTTCCGCACATCCCCTTTTTTAGAGCCCAGAAACCATGCTTAGACAAATGGTATCGCGAACAGCGCATGGCGTGTGTTTAGCTTCAATGAGGGGCATGTAAACCACGCATCCTTATGCTTTTTGAGTTATGCAGGAAGAATTGCCTTCAAGGCATGACAGGTGCTGCGCACCCAAGTTGGAGAGGGTACCACTTCAAAGAACGCAATTTGAGTTGCTTCCGTGCCAACCTTTGCTTGCATTCGAAGTTGCAGTTGAGTGGAGAGACGCCCTGAGATGAGGCGCATGTCACTCAGGTTTGTTGCCACCCGAGAAGCCTGGCCTCAAAGGAACTGTCCGCAGAGGTTGAGTTAATCAATTATCCATAGTTTGGATACGCAGTGTGAGGGCTAAGGTCAAGAATGACGGTTTTCCGTTCACCTAGCACAGCATGACATGGAATGACATGAAGCAAACCAGGATGCAGCTATCGGTTGAGCTACCAGTGCTGCAATTTGAGAAGCCCAGACTAGGCACAGCCTTTGCCCTGTTTAGCAATTCTTGGGGGCTGACGTGAGTATGCCTTACATTGAATGCAAGCGCGAGCGTTTTCTGTTCCCTGGGGATCTTTTGAAAGACCCTCCCCAACAGGGACTAGCTCTTTTCTTAGATGCAAGTTGGGCCCTTCCAAATGACTGATTCCTTTTTAGCCCCTTGACCAAAAAGAGAGTGACTCCGTCCATTTGCTGAAGGCCTTTGCACACCTTCCCCGTTGGTGGTCAAGGGGTATGGTCACGACTTGTGCACATCTTACTTTTTGCGTGCCAGCGAGCATACAAGTGGCAGCCTCGGTTTTCGGGAAACCGGGTAGTTTTGGGTTGCAGGCGCAGAGAAGACCCTCCAGCTGCAGGATGTTCAGCCAGCTCTGGAGCAGACACATGGTACGATCTCAACTTGGGACGAGATCCCAGTGGGTCTGTCCTGTTGATGGTTTGGTGGTGCTCTTTTCGAGTTGGGCATACCAAACGAACACCAGCCGTTCTGGGGGTCCTTACAAGTGGCCATGCAATTCGCATGAAGATCTCCCATAAATCTTTGGAGCTCGCCGAGGTGGTGGGGGTTGGACGCTTTGGGGACAAAATCCACCCCAATCGAGCGGCACACCTTGGGATGGATGAAACCCGAGGAAAAACACCACCTACCAACGGCGAAACGATCGCGTACGTAGTAGGCAGGTTCGGACACGCAAGTTTTGCCTTTGACAACCTTCTAAGATTTAGCGCCCGAGACAAGTCTGCGTGGCACTCCGCGTAGGCGCTTATTTCGGCATAGATAACACGATTCTTGTTGCTTTGGTTTGCAAGTTGAACGTCTTGAGCGGTGTATGCGCCGCCAGGACTTATAACTGCCGATGCCCTGCTGTTTTCTGATGTCGTGAGTATATGAAGGGAGCAGTGCAACAGTGCGTCTTCCCTTTGTTTCTCGTTTAACTCCAAAATGGAAGCAGAATGGGGGGAGGTGCCGTCTTTGCACAACTCACGGGTTGGGGCGGGGGGGGGCTGGATGTGCGACGTGCCAAGGATGCTGGCAGCAAGGCGAGGAAGGCCAAAGCCCAGCATGCCATCCTTCGACTGGAGGGACTTACCCTGCCAGGGCCAAGAGAGACCTGGCAGGATATCAGGCATTCGAAGAGGCGAGGTGTCACATGTAATGAAGACCCCTGTGTCTGGTGTTTGGGTTGATCATCACGGTTGTGGTGACCGCTCAGAAGGTGAGTTTCTCCCACGGACGGTGACTGTCGATGTTTCTGAGGTGGGTTTCCAAAGCTTTCATAGGGGCGCAGACATGGGGCTGGGCAGTAGGCTCACAATGGACGGGGGAAACAAGCTCTCTTGTGATGAAGTCCCTTCATTCAGGATTCTGACTGTGAGTTCTGGGAAATCCCAAGAATCCGAACTGACCCATGAAGTCCCTTACTTGGGGATTTCTATCTAACCTGGGGATCCTAGACTTGTGGTCCTTTGCTTGGGAATTTCGGTGTGCCCAGTAAGGAGTCACGCTGAACGTGTGGAGCAAGCTCAAGGCAAGCAAGAGGCTGGAGTGCACCCCTGATATTTGCTCGTTCTTCTTTGCAGTAGCTGCAGTCGTTGCTATTTAAATGCAGCGTTTGCCAGCAGCGAGGATGCTGCTGCTGCTGCTGCAGCAGCGGCTACTGCTACCGCTACCGCTACCGCTACCGCTACCGCTACCGCTACCGCTACCGCTGCTGCCGCCGCTGCTGCCGCCGCTGCTGCCGCCACTTCTGTTTTCAGCATGGTCATCACTTGGCATCAGAGAATGCTGTGGGTGTGTGGCCCATGCCTCCGCTTTTGCGGTTGCTGTGCACTGGAAGCTGGCTTGATGGATATGGCAGTACGTTTGTGACCACACTTTTGACAACTTGCTGGCTATGTTTCATTTCTCCTCCCAAACCTTTTCATGCCTCAGGTTGTACCCTTACAGCCCCCCAAAACCTTACAAGCTCCCCCAACCCTTACATGGCGAAACAGCATGGGCGCCCAGGGCAAGGACGATACCCAGGAGGCGCCTCCACAAGCAACAGACGGCAGGGACCCCGGGGTCAGCGACGACGTGTGGGCGGAGCTGCAGCGAGCCAAGGAGGCCGGGTGCTGCCGTTTGCTTGTGGTTTGGAAACGCCACGCTGGTCATGTCATTCAGGTGGTTGTTCTGCAATTGCCTTGTGATTGTTCTATCATTCTCTCCATGGCTTTCCCCAACCATATTAAGAGCGCTTCTTTTCAAATCGTGTAGCCTTCAGGGAGCTCGAAGCTGACACAACTTGCTGGAAGGGTTTTGCTGGTTCCCTTAGGAACCAGCTCGCGCTACCGTTCCCTTGGTGTCCTTTCCAGAGCGTCTTGCCAAAATGGAGGGCGAAACAGCTGTGGAGTGTCAGACTCCTTTTCTTTAGAGGAAGACGACGTTCAATCAACAACTAGGAGTGCTCAAGTGCCCTAGACAGGCTTCTTTGCCTTACTTGCCTCGCTTGGCCGCATGGCGCATGTTGCCTGGAGCATTTGCGAGGGCTTGTGTGGCCAGGTTTGCAGCAACGACTGGGATTCCTGCTCACTAACTTGACCACAGTGCAGCAAAAGAGAGAACATGCAAATTCTGGCATGACTACTGTCATTTTTCTTCCAGCATTGGTGACACCGATCCGAACAATTTCTTCCCCTCATCGTTTGACCTTGTTTTCAAGTGTGTGTTGTTGTGTGTGGTGGGTGGGAGGAAAGGGGGGATTAATAGTGGCTGGTTCGATATGCAGAGAACTGAACCTGAGAGGAACCCAAACTTGTGTTCCTCAGAGAGGCGGACATCTCCTTTCGGAGCCAAAAGGAAAATCGCCATAAGGACCACCTTTTTGAGAAGCCCCACGCTTCATTCCCAACCACCCCCCCCCCCCCCGAATTCCAGAAACGACGACCGCAGAGGCCTTGGCAGAGGAGGAGGCGCGCCAACTCAGAGAGCAGCAGGAGGCCGAGGCGGGGCGAGCAGCCAGACACTTTCCGCGTGTCCGGTTTTTTCGGGGCGTAAGCTTACCGCCAGGTTTGGAGGATGGTTGTGTGTTTGTGCGTTCTTGTTGACTCCAAACAAAATGTGGGATTTGGACAAACATGGCAACCTCAACCTCGGCGCCCTGATGTTCGAATTCAACCAGTTTGCCGCAAGGTCCGTTTCTGAAATGTGCTGTCAAATGATTGGGCGAATTCTGAGGAGTTTTCTTTGTTCAAGGCGATGCCCTGGAACAGGGCCGGAGATCGGATTGGGCGGAGGGGAGGGATTTGTTGCCGCGATGGTCAAACCCATCAGGTGAAGCCGAGCGGCGTTGAGAGCAGTCATGGCGTAGACGGGATTCACAAAAGGCCACTCATCCCGAGCACGCTTCCAATTCAACCCGGGACTGCCTCCCGGCATCCATGTTTCCTGCTCTGGCAGCGGTTATTCGGGCGGACAAAAATGATGCAGCGTCTGATTCATATCCGTCCTGCATGCAAGGCAGAAGCTCGGAAATGACAGGCATTCAGATTCCTTTCCGTGTGTCCTCATTTCTTCCAGCATGGTTTTAGTTTAGTCTCTTGTGGATTCGGGGGCCGAGAAGTCTGGTGGATCACTTGCAGGCCCGGGAAGAAGCCATCCAAGCTGCCAGGGAGGAGGACAGGCTCCAGATTGGAGCTTTGGGTTCTGAAGGATCCCCTTGGTCGGGGCTTCAAGAGACGTTAGAGGCTTGGCTTCTCCGTAGCTTGAGGATGGCATCGCAGATGTCTTGCTTTCCCAACACCGACGAAAGTTTTCACCGGACTCTCTTTTTCCCGCCCTGGCAATGATGTGTCCATATGTGTCCATTTTTTCCGAATTCCTCTGGTCATGACCCCCCTGGACTGATTTGCTGGGGACCTCGCAGCCATCGAACTCGGAACGATGAGAAACACAGGGTTGTTTAGCAAACCTTCAGGGTGTTGATTTATTTTGGGGGCCCGATCAGCTTCAATGCAAAGAGGGGTTCCCTGCTCAGTGTGGGTGTTCCTCTGGCTTTCCTCAATGGAGCCGAACGCGGCCATTGTTTGGCGCCCACGTGTGGGGGGCAAACGAATTTGCGGCCTCGAGATTTCGAGTGTCTCCACTTCAGTCATGAGGGTTCCCTTCGTGACAGCTCCCCATGGGCATTTCGCCCGTTGGGCCCAGCTGTTGCCATGGCTGGTTGGCCCAGGGCTGGACATGTCAAAGCGTCGATCAAGACATTTGAGCCACAGTCAAAACCCGGGTAGATGAAGGTTAGGACGGGATACTCCCAACCAGAAATAGCTGCGGCCGCCTTCTTAGTTCTTTAGTGTTCTGGGTAGACCAAATCCATTCCGGGTTTTGATGATGACTCATTTGAGCAGAAGACTCCAGGCCCCCAACAAAAGCAGAGGAGCTGCGTCGGCAGATGGAGGCCTACTTGCAGCAGCTAGCGGAGGAGGCTGAGCAGGCGAATGTGAAACGCGGGCATCGCCTCGAAGGGGTTTGGCATTGCAACCCATTCTTTCCAAACCCTGGGAAAACTGCTCTTTTTTTAGAACGATGGTTGAAAAGAATGGGGAATCAACCCCTAGGAAAAATGTTTTTGCTACAGATCCTTTGTTCTTCGGACCATTGTCCTCTTAGTAACGGGGTTAAGCTGGCTCTTTGCCCAAATAAGAAACTGAGACACTAAGCTTTTTGGGACCCATTGGCGTCGCTGCTCTGTCCCCAAATAAGAAGTGGCTTCAGGATGCTCCTAAAAGCTGTGCGGCTTTTGAGAGAAGCCGTGACAGTCAGCAACACTGACGTTCTTAACTAGTTCGCGCTGTTTTGGGGGGAGGGCGTCTGGGATGTCCAGCGTCTCAAGTTCTCAAGTGGATTTTTGCACAGTGGTGTATCGCGGTATTTCTCAAGGTTCGTCCGGTTTTTGCAGACTGGGGGCGGTGTCGGTGTTGAATGGTCCCGCATCGGTTTGCAGCCTGCTGCCTTCTTCCAGACTAGAGATCGAGACGTG
Source organism: Effrenium voratum (assembly GCA_963377175.1). Taxonomy (NCBI): domain Eukaryota; class Dinophyceae; order Suessiales; family Symbiodiniaceae; genus Effrenium; species Effrenium voratum. The sequence goes on along the minus strand of CAUJNA010000202.1, from coordinate 70,652 downwards.
TGTTTGGGAACTGTTTGTGGACCTTGCCTCAGTCCATCATTTGACCCCTTGCTCATATTCGAGCAAAGAAAGGAGCGCTGCCGCCGATGCGGTGAACATGTATCAGGCGTGTGAATGTCTTGCGAACAATGCGGTGAAACAGTTGGCCTGGAAGCACGATGCCACGGGGTCAGGCGGCCTTGAGCTGAAACAGCATATGTCTGTGTGGCGTCACCAATGCCATCGTGCAAACTTTGGTTCGCAATTTCCAGCAAGCGCCAGCTCTTTTTGCTCTTGAGAGGTGCCGCTTTGCATCAAACAAACTTGTTCACCTGCTCAGCCCGAGAATACGTGGGTACGCCATACGCCTGGAGGCTAGCCATATTTCTGGTCAGTTTTGGTCCAATCTAGTGGAACTCAAGGTCACCCCTTCTTGGAGCGAGCCTTTGCAACCTAAATCCTCGACTGCTCTCTGGCCGCGGCAACGATGGGTGTGTGTCGGTGGCAAGGGCTGCGAAAGCTTATAGAGATCTTTTGAGGCGCTTGCCCCCAGCCTGCGAGCCGAACCGGGTACTTCCAAGTCTGTCGTCATCAATTCCAATTCTCCAGTTGAGGCACCTTGGCTGACCATCTCCTCTTTTGGGGCCTCAACCATGATGCGCCTTTTCTCCACAAACGCTGTGTACGGGCGCAGGTTCTCTCTTTGGACGAGTTTGGAAGGATGTCCTGCCTCGCAATGCTAATCCTCTCTTGGTATGCGGAAATTCCCCTCAACAGCTCAAACATGCCTAAGCCCATTTTCTTGTGCCAAGGTCCCCCCAGCACCTGCTAGGGAATGAGGGAATGACCCCCTGTGAACCATCTCTTACACTTCCTTTCATTAAAAAGGAACCTTCTCTTGCACGGTTTGTTCGCAGATTGTCAGAGACCCCGCATGCAAATCTAAACCACAGTCGCCCAACTCGGGGCTTGCCGCGAAAACAAGCTGCTCTTATGCCAACTGGTTGAAAATTCACTGAATCCATATGTGGAAATCTCTCTTGCTGGGGAATCAACGTGGTCGAAATCCCCCAAAGTCCCAACGCCAAAATCTAACTCTTATGCCAGGCAGAGAATCTTGCAAAGGTTCCGCGAAAGCCTGCCAAACATCAGGGACAGCACTTGGGGAGTTCCCTATGCCGAAATTTTCCGGGGCAAAGGGAGCTGAAACTGGGAGGCGCGGTTGGAGGAGGAGCGGCGCCAGAAGGAGGCAGAGCTCCGGGAGCGATTGGAACGGGAGCGCCGGGCGCGGGAGGAGCAACAGCGCCAGGAGGGGCGAGCCGCGGGGCGTGGTGAGGCGTGTCGGGTCAGCTGTGTTCTTTATTTTTTGGTGCTGTGGGCAGTCAAGACACTCTGTTTGAGAAGTACGCCAAAATGAGAATGAGGTTGGAAGTCCCATTAAGGTCCAAAAGGGGTTTAGCAGGCGCCGAGAGATGTGGGGTGGTGAGGGGATTGAGGGTTAGGATCAGTTCCACCAGGCCCATGTCGATCCCTTCTTGGTCCTTGCAGTTCTTCCCTTTCAGTGAACCGTTTGACTCTATCATGAACTCGGATGGTACATTGCATGAAATAGGACCTGACTGGAATTGCAAATTCCTGGGGGGGATGGACACATACTTGGAGTGTTCGCCCCACTCAGTAAGTTGTAACTATGGTTAAACATGGTCTAACAAGGGTTAGCTCCTGTAGAACCATGGCTAGGACCTGTTTTTTGAAGACAAGAAGGCACCATTCGACCATCACCATTTGTCGGCAGTTTACAGGGTTTGCCGCTGCGCAGCGAGCGCCGAGGTTGTGTGTCGAGCCGCGACGCCCCACTTATGCCGTTCGCCAAAGGATCCTGGCACCCCCCCTTTGCTCATGAGGTTCGGTCAACATTTCGAGTAGTCTACGGCGGAGTATCGCACTTTTTGGCCATGGCACTTCCTTGGATGTTCAACCCACTTAGTAGGTTATAACTTTCACTGGCTGTAATGCACAAACCCTAGTTGCCCCACTTATAGCCATGATACTACTTACTCACCCGACGAGCTGTGAGGAGCTTTTGCGGCAGCAGGCAGAGGCCGCGCAGCGGCGGGCCATCCAAGAGAAGCTGCGTCAGATCAGCCCCTGCCCTGCGGGCTTCAACTGGCGCCCTGGCCGCAGAGGGCCGCAGGCCTCAAGCTCGACTTCCGGCGCGGGGGGTGGACGGGCCGTAGATTGCAGTGAGTTCACACGAGGAAATTGTGACGATTCGGTGACAGAACTTGTCAGCCCGCTGTTGACATCGCTGCCACTTTCTGGAAACGGAAAAAGGTGAGAAGGTCGAGGAGCAGCGCAACGGTTGATCTAACAGGACATTCTCAATGGAGAATAGCTCAATGAGAGTTTGTGGACACCCGCTGGATTGAACGGGGTCGAACATGGCTGCTTTGGCGGCTGGGTGGCACTTTGCCGCAGATTTGCGAGCTAATGGAGCAGAAAAATGGTTTGCTTGACTCTGTTGCGCAGGTAACACATATTTTGCACAGTTTCACGATTTCGGATACTTTTCGCTTTGTGGTTTGTCGCTTAATATGTACGTCAATCTTTGCTCACGCATCTTTTTTCATGATTCAGGGCATGTATTGTCGAAGGGTTTTTGGGCAGTAGGAGATCTAAGACACCAAATGCCGCGGCACGCACAAAGGTACAAAACCGGCGGCGGATGGCGATGCGGAGGCGGAAGTCATTTTGTGTCAGATGAGCAGTCACGCAGCCGCACTGGGCTGAAGTCCGATGGTTTGTTTTGGGGCTCAAGGAGTTGTGTTCTGGCTTGCTCCCGCTGTGTTTCAGTACAAGCCATGCTTTGAACGCCCATGTTTGAGCGTGCAGAATGATTCAGATTTGTTCTTAGGGATTGGAATGCAAAGATCACAAGGATTTTGAAAACACGTTGTTTCAGCTGTGGGGTCATGTGCCAGAAGTGCAAGATTTGAAAGGTAGTTGGCATTAACACAGTATCCTTTCTTCAACAGGACCACATGTATTTTGGTTTAGCGCTTGGGCCTTGCAAGGCAAGTCATCATACACCTGTACCACCGGTTAGATCAAGAGAAAAGCAACATTTTCATTTGGTTGTCCCACCCTTGCCACGCACAGAAGCAACACATCAAATGCGAACAATGGGCCATGCCCATGCAGATTTGAACATGTTTTCCAGGTGCCATACATTTGGCTCGAGAAACACCGGTCCATGCTGAACCACACCCGTTAGGAACCCGAATGTCGAAGGATGCTAGCATCTCATGAACTGGACGCCCACATCTAGCCCACATAGAGGCCTGCCCAAACACCTCCCAACGGCTTGCGCTTGGTAAGAAAGCAAACTCCAGGAGGCCACCCGAAGAACGGTCGCCGCACTGCGCAAAGATATCAACGTTGCTCAAGCTAGAAGAGTGCCAGCTTCCTCCGGTCTGGTTTGTTTTTATCTTCAAGTGCTTTCAAACCTTTGCGGGCCAATTTTTCCAGGGCGTGCGCGCGGCACTTGCCTATTGCGGATCCTGACTCACATAAATGCAAAGATAGAAACTTGCTTGGTTGGATGAAGCCCGGCGAGGACTCGCAGACTAAAGCAGCCTTCGGGATAGTTTTCCAGACTGTTTCTCCTTTGCACGGAGTCCCCCCGTTTCGGGAGTCGTTTCCCAGCTCAGCGCTGAATGAGTCTTATGTTGGCCTCGCCTTTTGGTCGTATTTTGCTGGATTTCAACTTCACCTGGCAAAAAGTGATCTCTTCAAAATGTGTGCCATGGGTCGAAGGGAGAGCGTTGGCGCAAAGTTGTGGTATGTGGGAAACCGATTGTAGGACTTTCAGACTGTGGTGTTTTGAAATCAGACCCCTGCAGTTGTGAAATGCAGCCTGGTTTGTTGAGGACGAACATTGGCGATTGATCAGCGTGCAAATCACGCGCGCAAATCAAACCAGATCACTGTCTTTTGGTCCGAATGTTATTGGCACAGGTTTGTTTCAAAGCAATGTGGTCAATCGTTTTGCTGACAGCGCGGCTTCTGCAAAGCCTGGACATCATGCTAGTGAATCAGCTGTGTGTAAGGCCACGTGCTCGGGGCCAATTTGGCACGGCTACAATCCTTGGCGTGCCTGTTCAGCGCTTTGAAGTGGACAGAAAAAGAGTCTCTCCGAAACGACCCCCCTGTATGAATACATACATGCATCCAACATACCTATCTACCTACCTGTCTACCTACTTGTCTACCTATCTACCTACCTACCTATCTACCTACCTATCTACCTACCTATCTACCTACCTATCTACCCACCTTCTACTTACCTATCTACCTACCTATTGCCTATCTACATACCATCTTGTACAATCTACACATACACATGCACATACGTGCATATTTATTCGCACACATATAGTCCGGTTTCTCGAGTCATTTGATGTCTTCGGCCTCAGGCTGCAGCGTCAGTTTACCCACTGATGCGGAGAGAGAGGGGTGGGCAAGTGCGAAGCAAGCCCAAGGTTGGCTTCGTAGCCCTGCCCGCCCCATCAGACACCCAGACATGGGTGGACCGTGAGGCATGTGTCAGAAATAGCTTTGAGCCAGCAGGATCCTTTGGAGAGTGGTCTCATGAACACGTGTTTGGTTCATCCCGGCTGGGAGCAAAGCAGGCTGGAATCGATTCCACAGAATTGCGCAGATTGCGTGCACACTGAAAGACGGCCCCATGAAGTGGGCGCGCAGTTTTTCGACGGAGATCGCGGGAAGGCCGTTGTGAGCATCCCAAAACAAGGCGAGACGAGGGTACCCCCACCCAAACCTCGTGAAGCAACTGCACCAGGCGCCCGTCACAAAGTTTGGCTTTGCTTAGTTGGCTTAGCCAAAAGGGCTTGTGCGGAGAGGTGTGCTCGATGGAGGCACAGGTACTTCAAGGGGCTCTAGCTGTGACCCGCAGGGGATTTTTAATTCGTTCACTTATAGAAGTCCTGCCTTGCAGGCAACCCTTATCCATGGGCTGGGGTGTGCGTCAGCGTTTCGACCCACTTGACGCGACACCTTAGCCTAGCGCCTTGAGTCTCCGAATTCCAATGAGGTTGGATTCTCGAAAGCCGAAGTGATGTGCTGATTTGCTTCTTTGTTCTCGCAACACTGTACAAACCTTGCGCTCAAATGGCACATCTCAAATACTACAACCTCACTCAAATAGAAACGAACCTCGCTGTTCGGATTCGTCCCCCATCCAGGCCCAATGTCTGTCTAAGGTTGCTGTTGTTTGTTTGCCTGCTTGCTTGCTTGCTTGTTTGCTGGCTGGCTTGCTGGCTTGCTGGCTTGTTTGTTTGTTTGTTTGTTTGTTTGTTTTGTTTTGTATGTTTGTTCGTTTGTTCGTTCGTTTGTTTGTTCGCTTGTTTGTTTGTTCGTTCGTTTGTTTGTTCGTTCGTTTGTTTGTTTGTTTGCCTATGTGTGTGTTTGGTTGTTTGTTTGGTTGCTTACTTGCTTGCTTGCTTGCTTGCTTGGTTGGTTGGTTGGTTGGTTGTTGTTGGTGGTTGTTGTTTGTTGTTTGTTGTTTGTTGTTTGTTGTTTGTGGTTTGTGGTTTGTGGTGTGTGGTGTGTGGTGTGTGGTTTGTTGTTGTTTGTTGGCTGTTGGTTGTTGGTTGTTGGTTGTTGGTGGGTGGTTGTTGGTTGTTGGTTGTTAGCTGTTGGTTGTTGGTTGTGGTTGTTGGTTGTGGTTGTGGTTGCGGTTGTTGTTGTCGTTGTGGTTATTGTTGTCGTTGTCGTTGTCGTTGTCGTTGTCGTTGTCGTTGTCGTTGTCGTTGTCGTTGTCGTTGTCGTTGTCGTTGTTGTTGTTGTTGTTGTTGTTGTTGTTGTTGTTGTTGTTGTTGTTGTTGTTGTTGTTGCTGTTGCTGTTGCTGTTGCTGTTGCTGTTGCTGTTGCTGTTGCTGTTGCTGTTGCTGTTGCTGTTGCTGTTGCTGTTGCTGTTGCTGTTGCTGTTGCTGTTGCTGTTGCTGTTGCTGTTGCTGTTGCTGTTGCTGTTGCTGTGTTGTTGTTGTTGTTGTTGTTGTTGTTGTTGTTGTTGTTGTTGTTGTTGTTGTTGTTGTTGTTGTTGTTGTTGTTGTTACTTAGGGTATGTCATTTTTCCTTGTCTCTGATCTTGGGGGATGAGCCACTGCGATGGTGATGCAACAGAATTGTCAGCATTCAGCCACCAAACGCGCCTGGCATGGATCAACTACACACGTATACACAAGTACGGCAACACAACAGATCGTATGCATATGTCAGATGATGTAGGTCAAATGCACCTTTGCCTTTTTTCATTTGTGCATAGCTAGCAAGGGGCGCCCAAGGGTTTTTGCCCCCATCAGAGTTATTTCACATCTCTTTTTACATCAGTATGCCTGTGAGCTTCCGCTCAGCTCTCTTGTCTAGACAAATCCTGGCCATGGGCGGCAGGTGCAAACAAGCCCTAAAACAGAACCAGAGACGACAAAATACAGTTTTCAACCTACTGTTGGTTTGGGGGAGGACATATTGGAACAGTGTCCCGCAGCCAAGGGTACACCTAATTGTCCCAGGTCCTTGTCTGAAAAGCTAACATCAGGGGCTAAGACAATTACACAGCTTCCCGAATTTGGATTGAAAGTAGCCCAACCTCGCGTAGGTGTTTCGCCCGGCAAAAATTGAGCCAACTCTTTTGTGTTGTCACAGGGCTCCTTAAAAGATACATGTTGCCCATTTGAAACATGGCTTTTTCCACCAAAATAAATGGACGCCACCATTTACAAGGCAATATTCAGGTGTATAATGTAAGGATCCCTGTGTCATTTTGCACATTGCACATCACCGATGGTAGCTGAAGTAGAAACTGGTTGAATCTAAGCCGACCGGCTTGAAGTTGTTGTTGTTTGTGGTTGTTGTAGTTGTTGTGGTTGTTGTGGTGTTGTCGATGTCGATGTCGATGTCGATGTCGATGTCGATGTTGCTGCATCTCCAGTTTTCTGCCAGCGAGCTCACCAAGGGGGCAACTCATTCATGAACTCCAGCGGGTATTACTGCGTTCAGTGTAGGCGAAGAGTTTCTCAGAGTCGGTTCTAGCTTGTTTGAAGGAGCTTGACTCAAGGGAATGATTGCAAGGAGTCCGTCAATGGAAGGTGGCAGAGTGAATTCGGAGCACCAAGGTATGGACAGACATTTACACATATTACTTAGATAGGGCCAGAGCGACCACGATGCTCCCAAGCCTTGTTAGACCGATTGGTGGCATTTTTTCCAGTGTCAGGCATTGGCCAAGCAAGGCATGCAGGCCTTGCGTTCGGACATGAGCTTGAGATGTGCCGCCAGAAAGGTTGTCTCAAATAGAAATATTAGACAGCCGCTAGAATCGCAATCTCGTCTCAAAGGAATATATATATATATAGTTTCAACATGAAGTTTAGAAAGCTGGTGAAATTAAACGATATACTTATTAGGGATCCCTGAAGTACCGCTTCTTTTTAGGTTTGCAACGTCGGGTTCTCGCAGACTTTTGCTATCGATTTTCACAGGGTACGGCGCTTGCTTGTTATATAAGTGCATGCGAAACTTGAAGCTTATGCGTGTTGAGCATCTTGGTGGGGCAATGAATCAATTGCAATAGTTTCCAACGCATTCGTCAAGCTGTTATTCTCATCGCGTCTCACGAACTACGATTTTGCGTATGGGGAGTTCCAATTACTTATTAGATGGGAAATCAGCTACGTCGTATTGTAGCTCTATTGAGATTTGTATGCTACGCGAGGTGCAAGGTGCGAGGAGCGAGGTGTTGCGAAGGCCAAGGAGGCCCGAAGTGAGCCAGAAGGCTCTGAAGTTTCTGTAAGGTCTGATAAGGTTTTTGGCTTTAGAAAGTTTTGGTAAGGTTCCGGACAGCGCCGACACTCCCTGGGCACCGTGGGTTTTTAGCTGGCGCAGGTTCCGAATGGTTTGGGAAGCGCGCGGAGAGATCGGCTTGTGCTTCGGAGGGTTCCCGGAGGTGCCGGGGGCTCCATCTTGGCGCTGGTAGGGAGGTTCTGGAAGGTACTGGCATTCCTTGAAGCTCTTGCTTTGATAGGATTCCGGACGTGGTTCCGAGCAAGAAGCCCCGAATTGCTCGATGAACCCTTTGCGGGGATCGTGTGTGTCGAAGCGCTCTGGCTGAGGCGCCGTGCGAATCTGCGACATGTGCGATGCACCCGTTAAGCTTGAGGGGATCGTGCGTGTCGAAGCGATTTCGAGGCGCCTGCGAACTTGCAACTTGCTTGATGAACCCTTTGTGGGATGGTGCTTGTCGACGCTGTGGCGCCGTGCGAATGTGCAAAGCGCGCATTGCAACTTCTGAGTACAAAAGTTGCACTTTACGTACGCGACACACAGTTTTGCAACTCTGCCCTCGAAGCGCCTGATGGGATTTCAAGAAAGTGTCATTTCCTGTAGGCACATTGTTTGTTTCGAACCTTCCGTCATCCGTTTTCGCTGGAGCGTACGTGGTATTTATATTGACCTGACATTGTCTAATATTGACTTGACGTGGTCGAGCTAGAATTGCTAAATCCAACACTTTACATGTTTTTTGTTTTTTTGTTTTATCTCTCTGTAAAATATATATCTATTTGTCTATCTATATACACATATATACGTACATAGTGAACATGCGTGATTGTTGGTTTTTGCTCAATATAGCATATGTGGATATGTGTGTTTTGCTCTAGCATATTTTGCCAAGCAGCGTGCGCATTAACTCCGGCACTCGACCTCTGGCACGCCGGTTGGCAGCGTGCGGGAGTGAGCGAGTGAGTGGCAAAAGTTGCTGCGCTAGGTGGGAAGCGCAGAGCCACTGCCTAGGGCGCCATTCCGTAGGAAGCAAGAGCACCAAGTGAATTGCGGAGGCGACTCACCTGCCGGCACGTTTGCTCTCCGCGGTCAAAGTTGCAATTAGTCAGACTCTGGGCATGTCTTTCCATATTGTCAGCCTCTTTTACCTGAAAGCTGAAATAGATCATTTCGCAGGATTCGAAATGGTCTGCAGGGATGCCATTGGACTCCAACAGACCCGAAACTTGTTGTCTTTGTCAGAATTCGTTGCGTGTGATGCGGACTGGCGTTGCGATCCTTTGGTACTCTGACACTCTTTGGTACGCGCGCTTAGCCTATGGCTATCTTTCCAACAGCCTAGTTTGCCTTTCAAGAATTCAGGGGCCGCTAGTTGCCAATGGCATTTACACATTTGCCAGGCGTTCTGAGCCCACATCATTTATTTCAGAACTACCGTGTCCATCCATACTGACGATTTCAAGATGAATCATTCGAGGTAGCCAAGGAGATGCGGGCACCACTTGTTGGCAAAGCTCGGCACCCATCACAACACTGCTTTGTCACTTTGTCCGCAGTTCGCGCGGCTCTATAACAAATTCAAGGCCGCACTACTGACAATGACACTCCGAGTTTTTCTAGCTCTGAAACTTCAGACGTTCCCACTTTGAATCATCAAAAAACAAGCGCGAGAGCCACCATCCGCGGCACATGGCCATGTAAACCGTCAGAGCCCTGAAGGTCGATCAGCTGCGTTCAAATTGTGACAGACGAGAGAACGGCCAACTGCGCCATGGCTGCCTTGCTCAAGTCGGTCACGCCGGTGACGCAGGCGGAGATGTGGCATTGCAAATGAACGAAGGATCCCGCAATTAATCCGACGTGTTGTTCCATTTGTGTGTTTGGCTTCATAGAGAAATGCTGGAGCTCGGCATCATGCGGCAGCTTTGCAGTGGCCTGGTGGCATTTCCATCAAATAGTGCCTATCATGTCATAGTTGTGCGGTTGGAAGATGGCATGCCCTGTAAGGTGTGGATTGTGTGATTTTAGTGGCAAGTAGCGGCACAGCTTGTTGTTCTGCTAATGCTGCCCGCTCTGCTTCTCTCGCCACTCATGCACCAGGCTCTACATGCTTGTGGCCAGCAGGCAGGATGTGCGATTTGCAAAGCAATTTGCTTAGCCGAGGTTGCGTGGGGTGGGTGATTCTTGCCGAAAGATTGTTTGACATTGACAAGTTCTCACCTTGCATGATTTGTCGGCACGCCATGTTTCGGCATGGAAGAACGTACTCAGGTGCTCTTCATTTGGTGTGTAGCGATTCGGATGTGCCTTGAGGACAGAAATGTGGTTGAAGAATTAGACCCTCCCCTGCTCGCAGAAGATCCCCTTATGAGAACCAGCAGGTGGCAATGACATGCTCATTTGTAGGGGTGGGGTAAGCAGCAATAAGTTGCTTGACGGCGAAGTGCAAGCAACAGTTCGTCGCCCAGCCGATCAAGCAATTGTTTTGTGAGTTGCATTTCTGACCATCGGGCGTTGGCAGTAAGGCGACACATTTCACATTGAATCCTGATCCCTTGACATGTTAAGTGATTGACAGTGGCGGAGACAAGTTATCTCGTTTTTTTTTTTTTTTTTTTTTTTTCCAGTAATAATAATAATAATAAACATATATATCAACATATTGGTTTGTCGGGTTTGTCCGTGTTCCAAAGGCGGGACCACCCAAAATGTCTGACTGCCTGCCCTTTCGTCAGCCTCTTCGCACAGAGTGATGGCCATGGGTCAAGATCCAAATCGTACCCGCAGTGAACATCCCAATCCCCGCTAAAATAGGTTCTAAAATTGGTGGTGAATTCACCTACCCCAAAATGGGATCCAAAACCACAGCCATTTGTGGCCAGTTCCCATTTCCAGAATTCCACCTCTCTGAAAACCAGCGAGATACTTCGAACAAAGGCTGGCTGCCCTTCAGCCAGAGCATCCCTCCTACAAAAAGTCGGCCTCGCAAAGAGTGCTGGGTGCAGGTTCGGTGGAAGTCCAACCCCCTGAACTCTGTGTCTCTCTTGCCCGGAGCTTAGTTCGGCTCACATGAGGGCTCCGACACATTTCGTTTGAGGTGCTTTCGGGCCAAAGAGGTTGATGTCCTGGCCTTGCAGGCAAACTTAGGATGCATGCCCATTCAAGGAGCTTTACCGATGGCTTTACGTATATTTGTATATGCTTCGTACAGGCGTTTGGGCTCAACACACTGTAAAGGCAACACAGCTAATAGATGTTAATAGCGCAAAGGAACATCATGAGCCATATCATAGGAACTTTTGGCTCTTGAGCCGTATCATAGGAACTAATGTTGCAGGAACATCATTATGTGAATCAGGGTTTTCTGATCAAAGATGCAGAAGGGGACCAGTAGCCCGCCGGAACCCGGAGCTTGAAGCTAGATTTGGAGGGAGCAAGAACCTTTTAGGCGACCAAACAAAAGGTGTTCCTTTTTAGTTTCCCTTTAAAACCACAAAAGAGGGGTGCCTCAAAGAAAGTTTTGGGATATATACCAATCAGAAAGCGCTGCTTCAGGATTGCAGAGAAAGCAGGTCCCATTTGCACAAATGATCGCTATAATCGCCTTGGAAGACGACTTGACGCAGAGGACACTTCTAGGTCCCCCAGTAGTGCCCTTTGACCCTTTTTTTTGGGGGGAGGGCTCCCCTACTAAAATAGACTACAGAAAAACGGGTACCCTGATTCTAAGCTCTCTACTGGAGGACCTAGACTTCCTATCCAGACCCCTTGTTTCAGTTCTTTCTTCAGCGCGTTGCCTAAGATGCCTTGCAAAGAGATCAGCCACGAGGGCGAACGGGGCCCATCGGCTTGCAACATGTTTCCTGCCTTCGAGGGTTGGATTTGAGTGTCGACTTGAGGCCGCATCCCCCTTTTCGGTGGTTTTAACCATCATCTTTAGATGGCCAATTCGAAGTGAGCTTCCCTTGGCAAGGGCAATGTTTCCAGTGGAACTATGGGGAACCCCGTAAGATTCTTTTGTCAAGGCCCTACTGTGGATGGATGAAATCCTGCACCACTTTGAAATCACGAGAAACCATTGTTTGTTGGTATTTACAGGGCAATACTTATTTTCAGGGTTTCTTAGGTGGTGCGAAATGGATTTCGTCCATCCACAGTATTAGGCCCACTTCCCAGCCGAGCAACCAAAAAAAACGCGGGTTTGGTGGTTTCCAGAGGCAGCAGTACTACCGGAAGATGCCCATCCGGAAGAAGTACCGCAGGGCCATCATGCGTGGCACCATGGTCATGTGTGAGAGAACTGGGCAGGCGCGGGGGAGCAGTTTGCTGGCCTAGGTCGGTGAAAAGGAAACCTGCGGAATTGCCATCTTGAGACCAAGAATGGGGTTGGCGCCTCAAAATGGGGATCCCCTTTCAAGCAAAACAAAACCTGCAGAATTGCCATCTTGATACCAAGCATGGGTCTGGCGCCCCAAAATGGTTTCTAATTTCACCCCAAGATGGGTTTTCTGTCGGATTCCCTTTAAAGCAACCCGAAACGGGACGGCGCCTCATCCGCAGAGCTGCCATTCAAGCGGCCAGGTGCGCATTCCTCCGCTTGCCATCTCCGGGTACGATGAGAAGAAGAACCCCTACAGGGGAAGGCAGTGGATCTGCCTGAGCTGGGTTCAATGCATGATTGCTTGACGTGTTAAGTCCAAATGTTTTCAGGCGGGTGTTCGGCAGTTGGCGATATGGCGCTTTGCTGCGGGCTGGAAAACTGAACTGGCCCCAGCCTCAAGCCAAATTAATGCGGTCGGATGCATGGTGTTTCCGCAGGCCATGGTGTTTCCGCAGGTAGCTGGAGGGGTTCCAACTTCAAGAGACGGAGATGTGACGCAAAATTAGCAACATGTTGGGTTGACGGGGGGGGGGTTTGCCCGGGACTTTCATGCTGCCCCGCGCATGCCAATCCTCAGCGTGTTCGCGGATGCCGGAGAGGGGGGGGAGGGAACGGGGGGGGGGGGGATGGAAAGAACGCGGGTCCATGTTTCCAGCATGTCGAGGCAAACCTGTGTTTCAAATCTAGCCCCCAGCCCCCCACGCCACATGACTTCTCCGCTTTCTGCGTGCTCTACTTGACTGCGCAGTCCCATTTGCTTATCTGACAGGCTGCCACTTTGCCGCAGGTGATTTTAAACACCTGGTGTCTAAGAGGGCTTGGGGTCTTCTTGCGTTGAAGGAGCTACCTTCCCGTATGCTGGTTTTTGTCTCCGCTGCGCTCTTGGTACCGGGCAGGAACGAAGTTCTGCCAGCAAGTTATCAGCGCAGCTCATGACCTGTCCGCTTCGCATGTACAAGGCAGCCTGGCCTGGGAAGCTGCACTGAAGGTCTCTTCCTAAGAGAGTCGAGCCACAGTCCTGGAGCTTGTTTCGAGCAAGTGAGAATCCCGCGCCTGCCAGCACCGCGTATTCGAATCTGAGGTTGGACATTTGCAGACTTTTGCTGTGATCCCACCGAAGCCACGATTCACTGCTATTCGCATAGGGTTCGCACAACTCCCAACACACGTCCAAGAGTGACCGTCATTCGGTCCGTGCAAATTCTTCCCCCCCCCCGGCAACCCAACATGTTGCTTTGCGTGGTGCTCGTGTGGGGTGCTTTGGCTGTTGTAGGCTGCCCTTGTGTTTGGCTGAAAAATGGCGCAGGTTGTGCAACGCGTCAGCGCAGGTTGAGTGCAGCTTTCCTGCGCGCTGTAGGGCGCTCTGGTGCATGTTTTAGAGCATTGGCGCAACAGAAAACTCGGCGCTCAAGTTTGTGTCTCCCTGTCTTGAAGCTACACTGGCATTTGCGGTTGAAACGCCTGCTGTTTTGATATTGGCGCAGATCTTTGCAACTTGGGGTCTGCGGCGAAATTTGTTCGCCAGACTCATGGTTGCTCGCCACAGAATTTTATTGAACACATGCCATGACATAGCATATGTAGCTACTCAAAGATGCAAAGAATGGCTAGTTGATAGATAGTTCTTCGGCTTGGAAGGTGTGTGTGATCGGTCGCTAGTCTGAAGAAGCGTTTGCCCCAGGCACAGATGTTTCAAACGCGTCAATCGTGATGCTTCGGTCGGGAAGGGGGTGCTGGTGTTGCCACTCCAACAAATTGTGAATGTGTGTGTGCATGCTATGAGACGAGGATCTCTCAGATTCACCTGGGCGTTGCACGGTCTTGCTGATCATCTCAAGTTGGGCCGGATCGACATAGATCAACCGGTCGAACAGTCATATGGACCCCGCCCAAGGTGCTGCCGAGCAAACAGTTTGGCCAGGTTCGAGGACCTCCGAGCCCTGCGCGTTTGGTTCAAGGACTGAGCCCAGCGAGTTTCACCGAGAAAGAAAAAGCGGGGGGGGCTCGCTGCGGAGGGGCTGCTTTTCGTAGATGGTGGCAATTTTTGCACCGAGGATGCTTGACATTTTTCAGCTTGCTGGTGCACGTTTTTGCATTTGACACTTGCAGCTTACGTGACCGTTCCTGAGCACAGGGCAAGTTCTGTGATTTTGTTGCGTTGTGCGCAACACGGCGATGTGCGTAAAGCCATTTGCTTGCTGCAAGGCGAAACAACAACAATTTTAAATTTTGCGTCTCGCGTGTTATCTTCTTGGTTGCTTGCGTTGACCACTTCTGATCTCTTCCAATCCAGCATGCATCATGTCCATCGTGACCATGTCATCGCTTGCACAAATTGAGGGGGTAGCGGCAAGCTGTATGGCAAGACACATCGCGAGCCAAAACCTGGCGTTTCCGTGATTGTAGCCACGTGTAGACTGTGCTGTTCGCAGCAATAAATCCAATGCCGAAGCACTTTTACATGTTTCGGCAAGTGCCACACATGGTGCTGAAGTGTGTACCTTCACAGTTGCAAGAGGTTTCTGCTGTTCACCGCATGCAGACTTTGCTCAGATCGCAGCTTTTCAAGGTCCAACACAGGGCTTTCTGCGACCGCCCGTGATGGGAAACACGGCCTCTTGCTGCACCTCTTCGGCGGCTGGGAACTCGGAACTCGGACGTGAACGAAGAGGAAGCACGAGCAAGGGGCCACAACTAGGTCCCCCAGTGGTGCCCTTTTACCCTTTTTTGGTTGGGAGGGTTCCCCTACTGAAATAGACTACAGACCAAAAAAAACGGTACTCTTATTCTAACCTCTCTACTGGAGGACCTAAACCATATTCACCGTCATCTGCTGAAGTAAAGAGGATGGAACTGGGTACCATCACCAAATTGCACACGATGAATATGGATCGTGGCTCGCATCCCCCTCCTTTTGCTGAACACCCGATGCAAGCCGAACGACCTTGTCAGGGTTTGGGAAAACCACAGGATGGATGTGGTCCATCCTGCGGATTGATTTAGGAAGTTGCAGCTCAGAGCATTGGCAACACGTCTTGCTCGAATGGACTCTTGTTGATGCAGTGCTGCAAGGGCAATGAGAAGCCGGAAGTGACGGTTGCGACATCAGCTCCTTCGTCTACGGCGGAGGACGGGAAACTCACGTTGAACTCTCAGTGCAGTTTGCGATTTAGCTTTTTCAGAATCGGACAGCGAAGTAGGTGCACCCCCCAAAAGCACAAATTCGGCAAGGAGAGCCGGGGAACCCAAAACCAAGCAATTGTAAATCACAAGCTCAAACAAACGCGGGTGCTCGCAAAGAGCAACATCTTGCTCCTTGGTTAGAGGAAATCAAGGGGACAACCCTCGAACAACAAACAACAGTGATCACGGGGATTCGGTCAACTTGCTTCTTGGCTCGTAACCAAAATGGGAATCCAGACAAAAACAGCATCGAACCACGCCAAAACGCTACGATTTGCTCTCCAGGTGGGAGAGCCGGAACTTTTCGGAGAGTGATCAACACCTCGATGTTCGCACACCCCTGCAAAATACAAGAAACACAGACCAGGCCCTGAAGCAGGTGTCAAGTGCAGGCACCCGGCACACGGCCCCTGGGCATCCGAACTCACTACATTGAAGTCGACCCTTTTGCGGGTTGTTTGGTTGAAAGTGTGTGTTTTGTTTTGGTGTGGCGAAGCCCCTAGCCTTTGTTCAGGGCGACCAGAACATGCTTATCAGAACGGGTTGGGAGTGAAGAGATGGCTAATGATCTGCTTCTCTTCTCGTTCTTCCTTCTCCAATCTATTGCCTTGGATTGGTAAGAAGGTGAAAGAGATAGCCACATCCCCAGACAAAATACCAAATAACGGGAGGTGGAAAGAGAATCAGAGAGTGAACGTGATATGACTAGAATCCATTCCGCCTCTCAGTCTTCTCTGTGTGGCATGAAGGGCTGGATCTCTCTTTACCTCTTCTCCCAAGCCTCACTGACATGGGTATGGGTCAAAATTAAGCCACCAGGGGAGCGCAGGTTCTGGTCCATTTTCCATTTACCAGGGTTCTATTGGGGTACCCATTTTTGACCCACAGCCATATACTGCACTTAACTGGTTGGGAGTGGTAAAGAGAGTGTGGGCTGGCTGCAACCCCCAATCATAAAGCCAGCCAAGATAAACAAAAATCCGCGGCAGGACGTGAAGCAAGCCTCAGCGGAGTCGGAGACGCCCCGCTGTGCGCCGCGGATTGATGGGACAGGGTTGGCTGGGTGGCGCCAAAAGGCTGAGCAAAGTTGCGGGAGGTTCGAAAATCTTAGAAGACATGTCTGGCCGCACGATTCAGAAGGTGCGGGCAAAAAGAGCCAGGGGACCCTGCAGTTCCCTTTGGTGGAGATGGTTGAAGACTGACGCCGAAAAGCTTATGCTAGTTCCAGATTACCGGTCGGTGCCTGCAAATCGCAGACTGCGACCAAAAGCATTTGGGTGAGTCTCCAAGGTAGGGAAATCCTCAAAATGGATGGTTTCCATTTGGCTCCCCCCTCAAAACGGCCCAGCTTTTGATATCGGTTTTCCACTGCGCGCCAAGTTGGTTGGATTGGGGGTGGACACAGGTTTAGTTTTCAATGGTCTTGATGGTTTGGGGAATTGAATTGGAAGGTCCCCCCTTACCAACCAGCACGCTGAAGCTCCTTCACGAGGTTACTAAAGGGCCATAAGTTACAGAATCAGCTGAATCGCGATCAAAAAAACACACATGCCATCATTGTCCACACACACACAATCCTCAAACACAAGGCTGGTCTACCACAGCCATCGTTTGAACACCCGCTGGTTTCAGGGCCGAATTCTGCCAAGGGAATCTTTGCAAAGCGACCAAGTACTAATGCTTAGATGGTCGGTGATTTTTCCACAAGGCAAGTGATTGCCAAAGCTTGTGATGTGGCGCAAGGTGCTGCGTTTTGTGCTTCCAGATGGCAGCAGCAAGGAGATTGTCTTCACGCAAAGGCCCCGACTCGATTGCCCGTGATTCCCGATGCGGTGTTTTCAAGCACCGCCCTTGTTTGCCCTTCTGAGGCTCGTCAGTTTGCATAGTATGGACTGATGAAAACACTCAGTGTTTACCGGGTCTAGGTCTCCCAGTAGTGCCCTTTACCCCTTTTTTTGGGGGAGGGTTCCCCTACTAAAATAGAGTATACAGACAATAAATGGTACCCTTAGTCTAACCTCTCTACTGGAGGACCTAGGGATTCAACGAACATTGCCCAGCGAAGGATCACCAGGTTGATATGATCGGCTATGCAGTTTAGCTGATCGCGAGGGAGCAATAAGTGATGAGTGTTATGCCAAAGAGACAGAAGCCACGCACCCGCAATTCGCCCACCATGTTCTTCAACCCGTTGAACCTTTGTGGGTTTCCCTTGACAGCAACTCGGGTCCAACTTATGGGGCGTTTTGTTTCTTTTAACATTGTGTTTTTTTGTCGTTTTGGCTTTTTGACACGGTGTTCTTTTGTTTTTCTGTTCGTTTTCGAGGCAAGCAACGGGGGAGTGCACCCCTGGCTCGCTCGGGTCGTCGCGTCTGGTGGCAGGCCTTTGGGCATTGACTTCAGCCGCAGCCTTCCGCTGACCTGCAAGCGCCTGAAGCCGGACCTGCAGGGGGAGAAGAAGGAGGCCGGCTTCGAGCGCTTCGAGCGCTTCGAGCGCTTCGAGCGCACGCGGGGTTTTGGTAGATAAAGTGTGTTATTTATTTCCCTGGCAATCTGGCAAATATGGAAAATGTGGGTGTGAGCTTTAAGGAAGGTGAAGTTTAGTTCCCTGACATTGAGGTCGTCTTCTGGTAGCTTCGCATGAAGGACTCGAGTCAGAACCGGAACCCGAACATGGATATCATTTGACCAGGGGAGCCCCCTGAGTACGGTACTGCTGCTAAATTCATCCGAAGGTAGCGTGCATTTTTTGAGGCTGAGGCAGAACCTGATTCTAGGGGTCAATTCCTTTAAACCCAATGAGGGATCTGCATTTTGAGACAGAATTACATTGGCCAACATTCACCTCCAGCATGAAGCAAGAATCCATCCTGTTTGATCGATGTGCAAGCCCATGGTCCACGTCAGGGACCCTTGGTTGGTATGGCACAATACCAAGATCCAAGAAGTTCAACCGTATGGACCTGGATTTTACCCATTTTGGTTGTACCCAATTTTACCCATTATGGACCTGGACCTGGATCCAAGAATTTACCCAATTCATGGGTGCAGTTGTTTTTTCTTCCTCTTTGGTCGATTGTACCAATTTGGTGTGGTTGTCAATGTCAGCCAACGGAAACCCACCTGTCTGGGGGTCCATACCCATTTTACCCATACGTAGATGACATCCAGACTCCTTTTCAGGTCTCAAGGGGTAACCCGCGGAAATTCCAGGGACCGTGATTCTTCAGCACAGGTAAGACATCAAGTGAGTCACAATCAAAACCCGGGTAGATAAAGGTCAAAGGTCGGGACGATCCCAACCACAAATCGGTGCGGATATCCGCCTTCTCGATCCTTTTTTGTGGTTCTGGGTTCGCCATCTTTGTACCGGGTTTTGATTGTGACGTCAGTCCTCAGGCACGGATCGTCAGGTGAAGATTGGATGGTGTGTCAGCCACATCAACGACCAGCCCTTGCCTGCCACTTGGCCTGCACTTCTAACAGTTCATAGTGTTTATCACTGTACTTGGAGGCTGCTCTCCTAGCAAGCCTTCGACTCCGTCTTCGTCTTCTTCTTCTTCTTCTTCTTCTTCTTTCTTCTTCTTTGCCTGTCTTCGGTTTCAATCTTCTGCTTCTTCTACATTTTCTTGGTCTTCCATTTTGCTTCTGCCTCCTCTTCTTTCTTCTTGTTTTCCTTCTTCATCCTTTGTTACTTCTGCCAAAGTCTTTTCTGCTTTGGTGATTTGATGGGTGCCTTTTGTAAAAGTAGATGGAACGTTGACCACCATAAGGCTTCCTGGGAAGCATGGCTCCACGCGGAAGCGACTCACTAAAGTAAAGGTCATAGGTGCTTCCTCACGAATCAGTGCAGGGGTCCCTCTTTCCCTCCAAGAAGGGACTCCCCGCTAAAAATTTGCACCCCCCCCTTTACTAGTGCACTATCGTCATATGGCTGTGGGTCAACACCAATGGTACCATTTTGGGGTAGGTGCACCACCCATTTTAGTCTATTTTAGTGGTTGGATTGGGATGTTCACTTGAAATATACGATTCGGATTTTGAGCCATGGCCAATATGGGTGTGTCTTTCTTTGACTCCCCACCAAAATGGGCGGTTTGTTCCCCCGAGAGAGACCCAGGTGACCTTCGAAGAGACGTTGGGGACGCTGACGAAGGCCGGGGGCCTCGGTCGTTGTGGTGCCTCCCGGCTGGGAGAGGACCAGCACGGGTGCCTTTTAAAGGAAAGCCATGGAAAGCCAGTGGTGGACCCCGGAAAACGTGAGGTTCCAGGTTGGGAGGAGATCCTTTGGGAGATATCCCGATATTAACATGCAAGCAACGGAATGTCGGGTTACATGTCCCGTGACCCGGAATGGGGAGGATATCCGGTTTTACAGGACCCCCCCGATCTGACGCCTAGTTACATCGGATTGTCCCCTTCAGACCATTGAAGAAGGGCCCGGAAGCTAGTTCGCTAGCTAGAGTGTGAGGAATCAGGTGGTCCTCAGTTAGCCATTTCAGTTAGCTCAGTTGATAGTCAGTCACATCGGTATTCTGCTACTTCAACTCTTTCGTGGTGGCTAGTTTAGGCAGTGGTGAGTGAGTCAGCGAGCATCTTTGCAGTGTGTCAATGAATCAGGCAGCAGACCCCTCCCGAAATCAGCAGGGGACTAGGCGGCCAAGTGAACTTCACAAAAGGCAGCAAGTTTTGACGCCGGAGGGTTTCTTGGAACAATGCAAACGAAGACAAGCAACAACTCATGGGGTTTGATACAGCGGGCAAGCTCGCAGTTTACCAGGCTTTTGCAGTCGGATATGGTTGGTTCCCGTGCTTTGTCCGCAAGGAATCAACCACGCCCCTTCACTAGCTCAGTAGCATGCGACCGAAGGGAAGTCCTTGGGCCATTTTCGTCAAGGGAGCCAGATGGATTCCTGGTTGCCTTATTGCTTGGAGGGGTCGGGGGTTGGGGGCTTGGGGGCTTGGGGGGTGAGTCCTGAGGCTGTGTCTGTGCTGCCGTCTGCGTAATGAGGGCACGAGGGTGCCGGTGCGATGGTGCGAAGGCGCGATGCACGTGGCACTTGCGTGCGCGTGGCCAGCCGCGCGCAGGGGGCTCCTTGACGTTTTGCGCCACGAATCATTTTTTCTCCTTCCAACATCCATTATGGATTTTTTGATGAGCTTGCCAAGGGATGGGAAGGGTTGCGTGTTTGCCCGCTAACGCCGGCAATGATTTCTTCGAATGCGGCGACAAAGGCCGCCGCTGTTTTCACCACTAGCCTGTGGATTTGGAAGCGTGGGAACTGCTGGGTTCTTGAGGCCGAACCAAACCGCGAAGTGCTGCCTGGATCGCCTTGGGCTGAAAACGACCTCGGCGCGGAGGTGTTCGCTTACTATTTTAATCCCAAGCGCCAGATGTGTTGGGCGTAGACTGAACGTGTCATTCTGAGACCAGAAGGCCGAGGTGCCTTGCGGTTCGTGGTTTCTAGCGGAACCGGAGAGAAGCAAATGGCTGTGTCAAAAGTGATTTGGACCCCCAAAATGGTGGTGCTCCGGTTTCCCTTCTAAGTTGAAACAGGAACCAAATGAGGGGTGGGCATCTTTGTCTGATGCTTTTCTAAGCTTGGCATGCTAGTTCCATATCGCGCCGTGAAGTAGGGACCCCCTTTTTGGATAGCTTTATCATCGGTTTTAAAACCTCCAAGAGGGGTTCCGTATGTTGAGGGCAAGCCCATATCTTGCAAACATGTTTAATTTGCTTGGTGGATGTTGTGCAACTTGACTCGCGTCGGTCCCATCGAGCTCAAGCTTCAAAGGATAAGAGCGAGGGGTGTGCACGACTCTTGGTCAACAAGTTGCTGATCATTCGAGTGGTTTGGGGCATGAGTTGTGTCTGCATAGCGCCCTGACATGCATCCCATGTCAACACATTGTTGCACTTCATGTCCTGTTTGCTACTACCGAGCCCTTTGGTTTGCTATGCTTCACCTGGTTTTGTCGGGAAATAGATTTCGAGGGCATCTGGCCACCCAGAACCCGTCATTCATGTTTCTTCCACACAATGTTGCAGTACCAGGCCCATGTGTACCACTGACATATTTCTGCGGCGAGTCTGTTTTTGGGGGCACCTTTTCTTCTGAAGCCCATGTCGGGCGTTTCCCAATGAGCTAAACTCATGTGACAGTCCTCTCATTTTGGAGCGCGGCGTCGCCACTCCCTTTGAAGGCAGGCTGGAATCGATTGGCTGACCTGGAGTCAATTGACGAAACAACACGAAAGCTCCGACTCCCGGGTTTTCTATGGGGACATGGCTTCCTGAGTCAGGTGGCAAAAAGGGACCTACCCTCGAGCCTGGCGAATTTTCTGGCCAAATGCCTCGTAGGCCAGAAGCAAAACCTCTGCCTCAGCTTCTTCTGAGGATGACTCCCTGCCAACCATGAACGGAGCGCTAGCGAAGGGTTGGCGGGGGCGTTCCCATATTCCCCATATTCGCGGCATTCCATTTAAAAGCAAAGAACACGGAAGGGCAATTTTTGTCTGTGTGCCATGGCTCCTGGGCAAGTAGCTTTTCCGACTCGACGTTTTGCGTTGCCTCACAGTCCACGAATTGAGGGAGTTATATATGCGCCACCATGGGGTCGAAAGCGATTCCTTCTCAGTTCTTGTCAAATGATGCGGGCGGCGGATGCAGCCATGGAGTGGGGTTGTTTCGATCCGACAAGGGCCATGCGACTTGAAAGGCGCCCTTGCGCAAACAACGGGGAAACAACTGGTTTTATGTCAGACTCTTCCCTAGCAACGCAGGCAAAGACGTGACTGCGCACGATGCCATCCTTGGTCTAGTGGGCGGGGGGGCTCCATCCCTCAGCCCGTGATATGCTCAAGGGCTCAGAAGGAGCAAGGACAGCCGAGCGACGGGCATCGGGGTTGGGCGCATAGAGAGCACTCCAATATTCCCTGATAGTGGCATTCCTTTGCACACAACAAAGATCATGTAAACCTATTCTCATATTCCCTCCTAACAAGCAAGTTTTGTGGATCCCAGAGATACTGCCTGTGCCTCTGATAATTTGCATTGTACTCTGGACTGCAGTGAAGCAAACACCAATGTAGTGCTGCTTACGTATACCGCATATTTTAACGCCTCCGGCTCAGGCCGCCGACATTACAGGCCTGCTTTCTTACTTGCGTCCCTTTGGAATTGTCCCCTTGCCCCCTTCCCCTCTGAGATTTTTGCCCCCCTTTCTTTGTTGAGATCCATTCCCCCTTTCCGCCCTAAGGCCTTTTCTCCCTCTGATTTTTTCCCTTTTCCTCCCTAAGATGTTTTCCCCCCTCTCCCTGTTGAGATCCTTTCCCCCTTTCCCCCCTAATGCCTTTTCCTCCCTGAGATCTTCTCCATTTTCATCCCTTTCCCCCACTTTCCCACGGCCTTTTCCTCCCTGGGATCTTTTCCCTTTCCTCCCTGAGATCTTTCCCCCCCTTTCCCTGTTGAGATCCTTTCCCCCCTTTGCCCCCTACGGCCTTTCCCCCCGCTGAGATCTTCTCCCTATTCCTCCTTAAGATCCTTTGCCCCCTTTCCCTGTTGAGATCCTTTCCCCCCTTCCCTTTAAGGCCTTTCCAGATCTTCTCCCTTTTGCTTCCTAAGATTGTTTCCCCCCTTTCCCTGTTGAGATCCTTCCCACCCTTTCCCCCCTCAGGCCTTTCCCCCCCCCTGAGAGCTTCTCCCTTTTCCTTCCTTAGATCTTTCCCCCCTTTCCCTGTTGGCCTTTTTTCCCCCAGATCTTCCACCTTTCCTCCCTAAGATCTTTTCCACCCCTTTCCCTGTTGAGATCATTTCTCCCCTTTCCCCCCTAAGGCCTTTGCCCCCAGATCTTCTCCCTTTCCTCCCTAAGGTCTTTCCCCCCCTTTCCCTGCTCAGATCCTTTCCCCCCTTTCCCCCCTAAGGCCTTTCCCCCCCTGAGATCTTCTCCCTTTTCCTCCCTAAGATCTTTTGCCACCTTTCCCTGTTGAGATCCATTCCCCCTTTCCCCCCTAAGGCCCTTTCTCCCTCTGAGTTTTTCCCTTTTCCTCCCTACGATGTTTTCCCCCCTCTCCCTGTGAGATCCTTTCCCTCCTTTCCCCCCTACGGCCTTTTTTCCCCCCGCGATCTTCCCCCTTTTCCTTAGATCTTTTCCCCCCTTTCCTTGTTGAGATCCTTTCCCGCCCTTTCCCCCCTAAGGCCTTTCCCCCCTGAGGCCTTTCCCCCCTGAGATCTTCTCCCTTGTCCTCCCCAAGATCCTTTCCCTTGGTTGAGATCCTTTCCCCCTTTCCCCCCAAGATCTTCTCCCTTTTCCTCCCTAGGATCCTCTCCCACCTTTCCCTGTTGAGCTCCTTTCCCCCTTTTCCCCCTAAGGCCTTTTCAGATCTTCTCCCTTTTCCTCCCGAAGATCCTTTGCCCCCTTTCCCTGTTGAGATCCTTTCCCCCTTTCCCCCCTAAGGCCTTTTCCCTGCCTGGGATCTTCTCCCTTTCCTCACTGAGATCTTTCCCCCCCTTTCCCTGTTGAGATCCTTTCCCTCCTTTCCTTCCTAAGGCCTTCCCCCCCGCTGAGATCTTCTCCCTATTCCTCCTTAAGATCCTTTGCCCCCTTTCCCTGTTGAGATCCTTTCCCTTCTTCCCTTTAAGGCCTTTCCACTTTTCCTTCCTAAGATTGTTTCTTCCCTTTCCCTGTTGAGATCCTTCCCACCCTTTCCCGCCTACGGCCTTTCCCCCCCTGAGAGCTTCTCCCTTTTCCTTCCTTAGATCTTTCCCCCCTTTCCCTGTTGGCCTTTTTTCCCCCAGATCTTCTCCCTTTCCTCCCTAAGATCTTTTCCACCCCTTTCCCTGTTGAGATCATTTCTCCCCTTTCCCCCCTAAGGCCTTTGTCCCCAGATCTTCTCCCTTTCCTCCCTAAGATCTTTCCCCCCCCCCCTTTCCCTGCTGAGATCCTTTTCCCCCTTTCCCCCCTAAGGCCTTTCCCCCCCCTGAGAGCTTCTCCCTTTTCCTTCCTAAGATCTTTTCCCCCCTTTCCCTGTTGGGCTTCCCCCCCTAAGTCCTTTTCTCCCAGATCGTCTCCCTTTCCTCCCTAAGATCTTCCCCCCCCCATTCCTCCTTAAGATCTTTCCCACCCTTTCCCTGTTGAGATCCTTTCCCCCCTGTCCCTCCCAAGGCCTTTCCCCCCCCCTGAGAGCTTCTCCCTTTTCCTTCCTAAGATCTTTTCCCCCCTTTCCCTGTTGGGCTTTCCCCCTTTTCTCCCAGATCTTCTCCCTTTCCTCCCTAAGATCTTCCCCCCCCCTTTCCTTCCCACCCTTTCCCCCTGAGGCCTTTCCCCCCCTGAGAGCTTCTCCCTTTTCCTTCCGTAGATCTTTTCCCCCCTTTCCCTGTTGGCCTTTTTTCCCCAGATCTTCTCCCTTTCCTCCCTAAGATCTTTTCCACCCCTTTCCCTGTTGAGATCATTTCTCCCCTTTCCCCCCTAAGGCATTTTTGCCCCAGATCTTCTGCCTTTCCTCCCTAAGATCTTTCCCCCCCCCCAGTTCCCCCCCTTTTCCTTCTAAGGCCTTTTCCCACCCTCAGTTCTTCTCCCTTTTCCTCCCAAAGATCTTTCCCCCCCGTTCCTCCCTAAGTCCTTTTCCCTGAGTTCGTCTCCCTTTGCCTCCCCCGCTTAAGATCCTTTCCCCCGTTTCCCCCCTAAGGCCTTTTCCCCCCAAGATCTCCACCCTTCTCTTCCCAAAGTCTTTTTCCCCGTTTCCCGTTTGAGATCCTGTCCCCCCATTGCCCCTTAGGGCCTGTTCCCCCCCGAGAAAGATTTCCCTTTTCCTCCCAAAGATCTTTTCCCCCCTTTCCCCCTTAAGGCATTTTTTCCCCAGATCTTCTCCCTTTCAGCATGGGCAACATCCCCAGCATCACTTGCATCATCCGCATCCTTGGCAGGCTCTGATGCGGATGATGCAGGTGATGCTGGCGATGTGCCGCTGGAGCTGCTAAGGATGCGAAAGCGCACCCGGGGGGAATCGAACACCCCAATGTTTTTGACAGCCCGCACAATGAACAGATTTAGTGAAGCGTCTTCGAAATCACCGCGTGGTACGTGGACCCCCCCCCGCAATAGTCTGAAATGGTGCCCCTGGGGGGAGGGGTAACAGGTAAAGAGGTAAGGAGCATTTTTTGTGTCCAACACGCCGTCTGTTGTCGGCGGACATATATACATATACACGCATAGATATAACATTAGTATATGTATGGGCTTAATGTACGGATGGGAGGCCACAATGGGGCTGGGGCCTCAAAATGGCTTTGTGGTGTCCTGCCTCCTTTCGACCAATCAAACGAGGTCCCAGAGCCTGACGGACTCGGGCAGACGGGAGACTCCCTGTCCAATCGGTGTGGGCTTTGCAATGCGGGTGCGCCGCCGTGAATCCAAAGCGAAGAAACGAAACTCACATCCTGAGTTGGACGTTCGAGAGGTTTGGTCAGCAACACACCAATCCATATGTACTTCCAAAACTTCCAATCCAGGGGTGCATGGTTCTAGACCATGTTAGTACCGGGTTTTGATTATGACTCTGAGGAAAGCAAATCTTCGGAAATTGGAAGCGCACCTCGCAGAGAGAGATCCGACTTGTTGAGTGTGGAGCGAGAACGCAGGCGCGGGGCTCCTGCAAGGGCCGTATGGCCTGGAGTCTTTGTGCCTTGTCCACAAAATTGGAATGGGAAGCTTTGTCTATGCACATGTCCGTCTGTATATGCACATGTAATATGTATAAACCCAGCGCTTCCTGGTTACCACTATAGCTGGTAACTGGGCCCCGGTTACCAGATTTTTTGGAACCAAGCCCGGTTCCGAAAAAAAAGGGAACCAGAAACATGTCCGCCCGCCCTCGTTGCACCATTTTGACCCATCTTGGCTACATCCTCAGGGCGTAGCACCACGAGCTTCAGCAAAGAGCGCCGCAACACACGTTCATGCATGTTGGCGCCTGCATTTTGAGCACAGCTCACCTTAAGGACCCCCATGAAGTCCTCTCCACCGTAATTGTGGTAAAATCTGCAATTGTAAAGCTCTTTGAGCTGGTCACACAACATGTGATGGAACAAATGGCATTTTGGCAGGATCAGCCAACGCGTCATGTTTTGATTAGATGCCTCAGTTGCGGCAGCTAGCATGAACTGAAGCGCTGCCATGCCAACATCATACATTTGATGCGCTTGTTCATGTGATAGGTACCGTGGGGAACATTCGCATAGATTCTGCCACTCAGCAAGGGACCACCTCAGATCTTCAGCGCTGCAACGATTTTACGCTTTGCATTGAAGCATGCTCCTAATCTTGGATTCTGGGAACTGGCTGATCAAACAACACCGCGTTGGGGATGGCTTTGAAACGAGTTTGCCACCCCCCAAAACTTAAACTTGTGGTAGGTCCCAGCCAAACAGATCAAAAAGGGTAGGGCTTGAATAGGGTCAAGGCACACAGCTCCCATTGTCAGAGACGCCATTTGCTTGCGGCGGCCCGCAAGAGCAGCATCCTCGCCGGGCCGGGAGCCCAAGATCCAGGATTCCTCCTTGAACAGCTCGTCCTTAAAGGATGGGAGAGATCCCTGTTTCACAACTGGCTTTAAAGCTATCATAAAAGGGTATTGGGTATTGATGTTGCCAATATGCATTCGTGGCACGGACAGCCACGCCAGCACCACCCGAGCGTTGAAAGCTTTTACCAGCATCCAAGGGAAAACTGTGTTGTCGCACTCTTTGATG
This sequence comes from Effrenium voratum, assembly GCA_963377175.1. Classification (NCBI taxonomy): domain Eukaryota; class Dinophyceae; order Suessiales; family Symbiodiniaceae; genus Effrenium; species Effrenium voratum. The sequence goes on along the minus strand of CAUJNA010000202.1, from coordinate 43,497 downwards.
TGCAATGTGGCACGCTTCCATTGTCGCATGCTGCAAGTGATCCTGTTCGCACGGGTCCACATTTTGAAGCGCACAAACATTTCCTTGAGCCCTTGGTCCAACGCATCCTCAGCGCTCCTTTCAGCATCAAGAGATTTGGTGATCCAGCACTCCGTTAGCACCAAGAGGCCCTCTGCCAAGGCCACCGGATAGATCCCTAGATTCAAAGTGTGCATCGCGCACCACCGCCTGTTCAGGGAAAATGCGTCTTCAAGCATTGAGATCGGCCAGCTAAGAAACACTATAAGTCCCGGATCACTGTAAATTTTGAGGGGTGCGTGTAGCACTTGAATGATCCAAAACAAGGCATCCAACAAGCTTCTTAGGAATCCTGTTTGATCAATCGGCCAGGGCCCTCATACCATTCCAGAAACGACGAGGGGCATGTGGTCCACACTGAAACCGCGAAGTTGCACCAAAGGGGAATAGTCCAAGGGCAAGCACTGCGCCAGGAATTCGACTGTTGTTCTCAGAGTCCAGGATCGCCCGAATTCTGTGAACAGCGGCCCAAACCTTGTCAACATTCGTTGAGGGTGAAATGGGTGAGTGGTCCATTGAAACGCGTGGAACCCGATGGCAAAATAAGGGAATGCTTTGAATATGTTACCAGCAAGCAAAGGGGCTTCGGAATCCGAGCTGCTTCACACCTAAAGCATATGCGGCCTGCCTTCCACCAGTGGTGTGTGAGCTGAAATAGCTCAACTATCCATTTCCAGTCTCCACGAACCTCTGTTACTGCGAAAGAAGCTGAAAGACTTGGGGATTGCTGTGCCCTGGCAGTTGCAAGCCTGCCTACACCATACTGAGATCTCATCCCAACAGGCGGTCGTCTAGCTTCCAGCGCCAAGTTCAGTGACCAAACTGCTCGTTCCAAGATTGGGCGCAAGGTATCCTTACTTGGTTGCCAAGCTGATGAAAAATGAGTTTCCAAGTACACGCAAGGACTCAAACTCGGTTTCCCCGGTTGGTTGAGCACGTAAGCCGGTGTCGATAATCACTACAATCAGCGCATGCGAAGAGCGGACGATGCGGTGTTGACGACGGTCTGCTGACAAAATCGCGCAGACCGCTAACTGTCTAGAGGCTTCGCAGAACACGTGCGACGTGTGCGGGGCCGCTGTGCGGAGGGCCTGTATGATTTCAGCTACTACATGAGGGAGGACAACTTCATTCCCAGTACTCACGAGCGTGCGGCCTTGGGCCCCCTCCAATCGATGACTGTTGGCGATCCTCTTTGCCAAGCTCGAATCCGCTGCAAGGGTTTCCAAAAAATAATTTCATTTGGACCCCCAGGTGCAAGAATATTGTTTCAACGTTAACTGTATGATGATGGTTCTTCATGATGAGCGATTGCATTTGCAGTGTCCAACCACATGTATAGGCTTCCTTGAAACGAACATTTGGAGGTGCACTTTGGGAATTGATGAGGGAATTGAATAATATGGCCATGCAGGCAAGCGTCCACCCCTCCAGTTCCACAAGCTATGTTTGAGGACACGATGAAAAAGAGCAGGTTTTTTGTCCAGGCTGACCCGTTCTTCTTCGGTAACAGCACAAACTGTAGGCACAGCGCAATGAACTTATCCCCGTAAGTCTGGGAATATCTGGCCTCGTCTCCATAGACTGCGATCGGCACAGCAGTATCTGGTGCCGGGTGATCGGCTGCCCAGGTTCCAACCGCGCGCCAGTGCCGCCAGTACTGCCTGGTCAGCGCCCAAGAGGTGTGGACAGGGCCGGTGAAGGGGTGAAGCAAAAGTAACTAGTTCATGTTATCTGAAGAGCGAGCTTTCACGCACTGTTAGCATTCCAATATCGTTGAGGGTTCAGTAAAAGGGTATACCTGATCAGCCCTCCACGCATATAGCTGCATTTGAGCAGATTGCGCAAATGATTGCAGCGTCCAAACTTGAGGATTATATTTTCGTTGGGGGTTCAGTTTTGCCTGATCAGCCCTCCAAAAAAGATGACCCCCGACCACATAAAAACCTAGAGCAGAATTTGCTCATCTTGGAACTGCATTTGGGCAGATTGTGTAAATGAGGAACACCTCATGATTGTAACAAAAGAATCCCCCCCGTCCAAATTTGAGGATTCTTGAAAAAGGCAACCCTTTCAATGTAGTCAAGATCGCTAGGGGTGTGGGAATCAGGCCCGGCGCATGCTGGAAGAAAGAACTGGGGGTACCCCTCTCAGATCGTCATGCAAAGACCCGGCCAGCGAAAAAAAAAAAAAGCAAAGCTTGCAAAACAAGGCTCTTAAGCTCATCATCAGATATTGCAAATCGGCCGGTGCGCCACCCGTAATCCAACAGCTCGTGCGGGTCAAACATGGGCAGCTTCTTGGTCTCCCTTTCGCCTAAAGCATTGCAAACGTCACATGTAACGTAGCTGACGTCCAGCGGCAGCTTGACGAATCTGAAGATATCCCTAGAGCTGTTCGACTGTGAAATTGCACCAACGCGTCGAGTGACAGGATGAACATGTTCGCTCCCAGCTTCCTTGATCAAGTTGGGACTAGTAGGGGGTTTGATAGGTTCCCCCATGCCTGGATACAACTCGACCAAAACCAGGATAATTCCATGTTTGATTATAAGGGTGAGCGTGTTAAATTCCAACCGTTCTTTTTGGACGAACGTGACGCCCTGCCTGCACCACAGCATGGGCCTTCCGCACTGCTTCTCGAGCACTGCCTCCTCCCTCACCCAAACTGGACAGCCTGATCCATTGCCACGCTGAACAAATTAGTGCCGGCAAAAGGCTCCATTACAATGATTGTTTTTTGAAAGAAAGGTTTCAAATAAGCCCCGTCACAAGAAGAATTGAAAAGTAATCTAATTGTTGGAGTAGGAACAAGTGCGTAGCGAACGCTGCTTCTTCTGCAGTCACTTTCTCATTGTCCAGCACAGCACCTGCGTTGGGAAGGGGTTGGAAGTGGCTTTGTGTTTCAACATGTCGCGGCGCCAAGGCTGGACGCTTTTTTCTACGTCGCCATCATTGTCGGGGGCCCCGCGCACCACGCAGCATGGTTCAATGCGGACCCATGGGGTAATTTGAAAAAGATCATGACCACACCCTTCCAGTTCACACATCATCCGCTATGGGTTTGAAGGTCCCTGGATAATCCAACTGCAGGGTGCTTAGCTGGGCGCCTGAGTTCACAGGCTGATAAGCAGGCTGTTCGGCTCATGGGTGGGACCTTGAATCCCCGGCACAGTGGGTCCAACCAAGCCAGTTGTGGTATGTGCATTCAATGACCAAACTTGTGTTTAAACCTATGATCATATGTTTTTTTAATTTGGAGGGTAAAAACATATTAGCTGGTTTGGTTGGCCATGCTGTGCATTCTCAAGGCACCATCTAGCATGCGCCAGTCTTCCCGCCACACATCTAATTGGGCGCCATTGACCGGACAAAAAGGGAACTTTTTTCAGCTCCATTGATCACTTGTTGCAACATTTGGTCTTGGCACCATCCAACATCAAAATGGGTTTCCGGAGGCAACCGCAAGCATGTACTGTCTTTACCTCACCGCCGTCGTGATAACCAGCAAGGCTTCCCAAAAGAAAATGACTCAAAGGCCCTATATCCCCAAGTTGCTTTGTTTGCGGATGCCCCGTTTGGGTTGTATTGGGTAACTGATCAAACAGGTTTGCAACAATGGGCCTCCAAATTCAAAACAGGGCATGGTGTTCATTCTGATGCAACTGCATGGCTTCCCTGCAAACCCCAAAAGTTGCGCCGACAGAAAAACCTTGATAGAGCCGAGATGAAAACCCTGCTACCTTGATCACACAAATCCTGAGCTGAAGAATACCCTCTCATGATCGTGTTGGAGCCAACCAAACGAAACAATGTTGCGAAGTCCTCTTTTTGAAACCTAGCGAACCCAGCAAGGTTGCATCCGGCCCTTTACTTCTGCAGTGAGCGTTTTTGCCCACGAGATTTGGCACTCGCTTTGGCGATGGCCTTTGGCTTGGTGTGCTGTTTCACGGTGTCAGCAACTCGTTTCATCTCAGCACAGCGAGACTCAAGATCCTCAGAGCATCGGTTGCTCTTCAAATACTCGCGTGGATGACAACTTGCAACTGATCATGCCATGAACAATCATGCTTCTACAAAGGTGTTGAAGCCAATACGGAAAGCCAAGACTCTACCAAACGCGCCTCAAGGTTCTTTTCAGTGGCCATCGCTGCCACCAGAGCATCTTTGGCAGAGGACGTCGCTTTGACGGACTGCTGGAGGTCCTTCTGAAGCGCGCCACGGAAGTGGTCACTCCTCAGCAGTCTCAGTACCCGCTATAGCTTTACGAACTCGCAGCGCTAGTGATGCTGGTGGATGAAACGGAGCAAAGTGTCACTTCCGTGTTGGTCGCAGACGCAAGGTCCGTGGCCAGTTTGGCAGACTCTGTGAGGAGCTTGTGCGCAGTGTTGTTTGCCTGTGCGCATTTTCGCACAGATCACCTATGTGATTCAACTTTCTAAGTGTGTAATCAAATGCGGGGCCTGGGCAGCTCGTTGCTGCAAAGTCTTTTCCTTCGGAGTCTTCTTGACGTTCTTCACCCCGGGCCCGCTCGGGAGGCATGTGTCCCCCTGATCAATCTCGTCCAGCGCGTTGCCCCTCAATGGTCAGTGCAATGGTAAGAGAATGCCCCCCCAAAACAAGCTTTAAACAGATGAATGATTTTCCCAGCCCAGCACCCCAACAACATCTGATGAGGTACGATTTGTTTGGAAGGGACCTAGCGCATGAGGAGGCATGCCACCTTGCAGGAAAAAGGACTCTTTGATGATGTATGCACTCCTTTCCGCACCCCCAAGATGCTTACAGGGTTAGGAAGGTGAAGCCCTTTTTGGACCCTGATTAGGGTAGGATTCAAGTAAAAAAACAGTTGGACCACCCCTTTTTTGGACCCATTATGCGGTTGTTTCCGGATGTTTTTTGGGACAACTGGCCCTCGAGCCAAAAAAAGCCACTCGAACGGCTGACCCTCGTGAAACACTTGGGGCGGGGTTGTTTGCTCAAATGTTGAAACATTGCTACTAGCAACCCTTCGAATGGTTTTGCGTGTCAACCGAATCGAACGGTGATTGGGTTAATATCGGTTTTCTGTCTGGGGTGCAGGGCATCTCCCGTGGGTCTCAAACCACATGAGCTGTTTTTGAGCATGCTTAATTCTTAAGGTGATCCGGTATATAGGTCCAAAATGGCCCAAACCTTCCAAACCAAAAAAGTCTGATCAAAGGCTCCTTTGAAAGGCTCATGGATTCAGTGTAGAAATTTGGGCACGTTGCATGGACCGTTGGGCCTCTCACAAAGTGGGAGGGTCAAAAGCAAAATGGGTCATGTTTTGGCATATGGATATGTTTGAACGCTATCTCCGGGTTGCCTGGGCTGAGGAAACTATCCGCGGCTACCTGATTTCCATCGGATGAGCCGCTGCCCTGGCACCGTGTTTTGATTTGGAACCCCTTCAATGGCCACGTAGCCTGATTGCGCTCTGAACCCCTTTGAGCCCGGTTAGGGTAGGAGGTTTGCACAAGCGACTAATTTCACAGAGCCACATGGCCGTGTGGAAGGATTCCTCTTCCACCTCCGCTTGCATTGACAGTTCGGCGCTGTGCGTAATCTGCTTGGTTGTCTTGTCAATGTAGGCAGCGAAGTTCTTGTACTTCCACAGGTCCTTCCTGCTAGGGAAATCCTTGTGCCTCACATGGTCAGGCAATAGTGATGAGTTTCAAGCGCAGCGTGTGTGTGTGTGTGCGTGCGATCTCACACCCAACGAACTTTGGAAAGACCTGCGCTGAATGCGTGCCAGGCACACGCGGATGAACTTTCCTTTTTCGGCAGCCGATAGCTTGCTCTCAGCGTCAGCATGACGCTTCATTAGGTCCACGGCCAATTCCTCTCCCAACTCGGCCTTCATCTTTTTCTCGTCCCACCACTCGTAAATCTCATCAGAGGAGTGGGCGGTCTGTTTGCGGATGGAGACCACCAAGCTGCAGCGATCCCATTCGCCACGGCAGCTCACGTAGTGCATGTAAAGCTGGTGCATCTTGTTTCTGGACTTCTCTGCAGCAACGAGTTGCTCCTGAACTTCTGGCGGAGCCCGGCTGCCTCAGAGAAGTGTGGCCCGTTAATGGTGAACGTTCTTATTCAAGTGTGCACACAAGCGGTCTGGCAACATGGTGTAGCATCAAGCAGGCAGCTGCACTAACGCTCAACACAGGCAAGGAACTTCGGACACTGCGGTAAAAGCGCATGTAGAGCGCTGGAGGGTTCAAGAACTCGCCCTGCTTGTTCTTCCGCCACGCGTCCGCGTCATTGGCCCTATTGGCCAGAGCCCGGGGCTGAGCGCAAGGAGGAGAACCTTCAGGATCGCCCGTCCTCTCAGCGTTGCCCGTCTGCTCAGCGTTGCCCGTCTCAGCGTCGCCCGTCTTCTCAGCGTTGACCGTCTGCTCAGCGTTGCCCGTCTGCTCAGCAGCAGGCGTGCCTTCCTGCTCATCAGCAGCAGCGTCATTGGTTTCTTGCGCATCAGCAGGACGGTGTTCCTGCTCCGTAGCCATGCAGCTGTCGTCCTGCACGTTCGTAGGCATGCGCTCCAGCAGGTCCTGCTCAACTTCGTCGGCGTGGGACTGATCGTAGTCGCCTGCTTCGCTTCCTTGAAAGGACCAGCTTCGTGATTGGCGACGCGCGTAGTAGCTTTCATCCCAGCTGCTGGACCAGCGCGGTCCCCATCCATATCCGTAGTCGCACCAGCCATCATCCCTGCTGTCCGACCACATATGGTCGGGGCCCCACCACCAGCGCTGGGAGTAGCCACCCATCTTGCTGCGTGGAAGGCCTGCGTCCCAGCTGTCATCGCTGGTGAAGCTCAGCGTGCGCTTGCAGAGCTGCGCGGACGTGGCAGATCCAGATCCGTCCTCCGACGGTGTGGTTGGTGGCGGTGTGGGGCGTGGCTTCTTCTTGTCTGGGCTGGCAGTTGGCTCTTCGGGATCTCGTGGGCACACACGAGATTTGAGCGGCCTTGCAACGCTGGTTGGTGGGTTTGGGCAACTGGGCTCCTGTGAGCCTTCCTGCTTGTTGAGCTGCGAGGTCACGAGCGCTGCCTTGGGCGGAGTCGGCTTGGGTGGGCTGGCAGCTTTGGGCAGGCTGTCAGCTTTGGGCGGCGGGCTGGCATGCTTAGGCGGGCTGTCAGCTTTGGGCGGCGGGCTGGCATGCTTGGGAGGGCTGTCGGCTTTGGGCGGGCTGGCACGCTTAGGCCGGCTGTCGGCTTTGGGCGGCGGGCTGGCGTGCTCAGGCGGGCTGTCGGCTTTGGGCGGCGGGCTGGCATGCTTGGGCGGGCCGGCAGCTTTGGGCGGCGGGCTGGCGTGCTTGGGCGGGCTGGCATGCTTGGGCGGACTGTCAGCTTTGGGCGGGCTGGCGGTGGCCAGCTTGGGCGGGCTGACAGTTTTGGGCGTGGCCAGCTTTGGGGTGGCCGTGGGCGGGCTGCTGTCCGCTGTGTTGCTGTCACTGGGAGGCACATCTTCACTGGGTGGGGGCAAACTGGACGAGCTAGCCTTCTTAGGCATGCTGGCTGCTGTCTTGGCGTGGCCCTGCGCAGCTATGCTTGCCAGCTTTGCTTTTGCCAAGATATCCTGAACAGCATTAGGATCTGACTTGGCAGTGTGCATCACCACAGGTGTAGCCGCCTTCTGCGCACGCTTTCCCATGTAGCCTCCCAGGGTGGGAGGATAGGCTCAAACTGAATTGAATGGGTGGCGGATCGACTGGAACGATGATGGACTCAAGCCATTTGCATGAATGGGTGGCACAAGGATTGCATCAGTTCAGAAAGGCCCATGCCAAAATTCCAGTTGAGAGAGTTGTGATTTGATGATGAGGCAAGCAGTTTCGCGCTAGAGCTTCCCTAAATTGTTGCCAAATTGTTGGAGTCCAGACAGCCCAAAAACCAATTTCACGGTTCTCACGGTTCCGGCCCCCTATCTCACGGTTCCACCCCCCTATCTCACGGTTCCGACCCCCTATCTCACGGTTCAGCTTGTGTTGTACCTGGCCTTCAAGTCACCAAATGCGGCGCGCGAAACCTACTTGCAAGCAGCTCCAAATGAGCCTTGATGGCACGATGAACATTCACTATCAGCATATGTCCAATGTTCAGGATAAAGTCCCGCTTCCTGCAATGTGGTTCCACTTGGCTGGTCATGCAAGCATGTTCTAGACCGATCCCACACTTCAAATGCAAATATTTTCATGGAAGCACCGCCAGTTGAAACCCAGGAGTGCATGAGCACTGTGTGCAGCCAGAACTAATTATTCAGGGTGCTGTTGTAGCCAACAGACTCCCCTACAAAGCTGATCATTTTGATTGATCACGTATGCAGTGCATGTACACATGGTCGGCCAGAAACGTCTTGCACTCATCGGGACCAAGTGGTGTCACACTCACCGGCACGCCCTTCCGAGGCTTGAACTCCTTGCGCGATTTCAGGAAGGCCACGCACGGCCCCTGAGCTGGGGCAGGACCAGGGGTGATCAATAGAAACCACCCCTCAATGAGTAGATACAACAATCTTGAGTCATCCCGCTACTTGTGCATCTGTGTGGGCCAATGTTGAGACTAGGCACTAAGTCAGCATCGGCCCAAAAGTCGGCACCTGCCTGATTGAGCGAGGAGTGCGCTCGCTGAAGCCCATTTCAACAAAACCCTGCATGAGCTTGAAGGGTCGGGCTGTTTAGAAAAACTCATGGGACAAGATTTGGTCATTTAAGTGGTAACTGGGATGCCGGGAAACCTGCAAACCAGATTGAAACCCAATAAAGTAAACCAAGGATTTGGGAGTAAGATGGCAGAAGCTAAACTCCACTTCCATGGTTTCCCCAAACAAGACCCGCAACGTTTTCTTGGAAACACCCATCCAAATTCTTTCAACTTTGAGAGGTGGGACAACGGACAAGTGACGATAAGCTATTTAGTTTCCTCATCCTCAGGAAACAAACGAACCAGCTCAGCGTCTTTGATGCAAATGTAACTAGTCCTCATACCCATTACGAACTCCCCGAACGATTGTAAAAGGTGACCAATGTGCCTTGTTCATTCTTAAAGCTTGCTTTGCCGTTCATCCTTAATCCCAGAAAACCCCGCACACAAACCGGCGGCCTTTTGCAACGGGCCACGCTCCATGTGGAAATCTTCCGGCAAGGAAGGCATGTAGTTGAGCTCCTGAGCAGAGCCCCTTCATGTATTGCCCCCATCAAAGTTCAGTATATAGCACTTTTGCAACCCAGGATCCGTGCACCAGGTCTTGTGCAAACTTGCAATGCGGGAGCAAAAGGCAGAGGGGTAGCTTTGTGTTCCTTTGAGACGGGGTCCTCCGCTCCTTACATGGCCACATGTGCATGCGTGCGCAAGAACCCACATGATGTTGCAAGCTACATGGTCTACATTTGCCGAGATACACCCACAGCTTCTTTTGGGATTTCTTCTCAATTGTTTTCTTCACAATGCCAGCAGATGACCACTGGTACTTCTCACGGTCGGCCTTCGTGATGTGTGAAGCTGTTGCCAGCATGTGCACCCAGGGCCTCATGCAGCAATCTGAGGGAACCAGTGGAAACCATAGCGGCATGAATTCTCACGCACATGCAACGTGTAGGGTGGTGTCATGTGCTGTCAAGGCACGCGTTCCCCGTCACCAAAGATCTCTTGACGCTTGCGCTTCCAAATAGCCCCATCCAACTTAGTGGCGGTACTGGTCGCGGTGGTACCAGTTCAATCACACAATCTACTACCCGGCCCCATAGTGGTTCAACATGCAGTCGTGGCACAAGCGAACGATTGTGGCTGGCACCAGCCCATCCATGCACCGGTTGATGTGACGTACCCATCGAAGATAAGGCAGAAGAGGTGCCACCGACGAGCTTGGCTGCTCCAGCGCCCGCCATACTTGGCGGCATACACAAAGCAGCAAGAGAAGGCAATTTCTCGCACAAAGCAAATTGCCCATGGCAACTGAGGGTTTCGACATATCCCCACGAGGGTCATCTTTGCTTTTGCACGTTGTGCCCCTTGATATCCATACGTGGGCACTGCAAGGTAACCCGCTCCAAAACAAAGATCCAACCTTGCACCTCAGAGTGTACTGGACGGCCACCATCAGGCCCAGCCTTGGCGGGTGTCGTGCGCTGCCAAATTTACATTATACTCTGATCAGCCTGTTTTGCTGGGTTTCCGGCACAGTGCTTAGATCATGCTGCTTCGAATCAATATCCAAGTCATATCTGGCAGACACCATGCCACGGGAGCCTCAAAAGAGCGGGCAATGATGGCAAGGGGATGATCGGATTCAATGCGTGATCCAGTAAGTCCCAAGCTGAAGGATCGCGAGATGCCGCCCCATCCACAAAAGAAGTCAAGATTATCTAGATCCTTGGAGACATGCGGCCAACTATTCAAACCGCCATTTGGAAGCAGTGGCAGAACCATGCGGCAACACCAGGCCAGGCAAGAAGCTCTCCGAAACTTGCTGTTGGAGGTCTGGCTCACATAGTCCACCAGATGGATCCTGGGATGCATTCAACCAAGCAAGGCGGGAACTCCACGTACGGTTGTGTGCGGTCACCTTGCAATGGCCAATTCGTGAATGGCCATTGGGTGCAATATGGCAACTCTCGCGCTGCAAGATTCACATGGTTAAGCACATTTGGTTAGCCACAGCAGTCTCTTCCCCGAAAAGGGCCACAATACTAGCAACAAATCGGTTGAGAACCACAAGCAAGTTCAATCAAATTCTGAAAGGGGCCGGGAAAATTAATTCATATATCGATCGATATGTGGGATCCCACTATGGCTGATGTAAGTAAGCAAGATTCCAAACCGGCGGCGCCCCCAGGTACAAAAGCAGTGCCACCTGCGCTGGCGTCAGCTTCAAGGCGTGGGCCGGCATGGCGACTCTGTGCGCTACCGCCCTCCCGACTCTTTGCTGGTTGTCCGCAAATATGTTCCCATTTGAATGCTTTGATGTGAAACCACAAAACTGCGCCCTCAATTTTTTTGACGCAAGAATCCGGACCCCCCGACCACAAAATTGCGCCCAAATGCTCTGCGGTGAATACGCCATCAGCATACCAGAATGTCATCGGTTCAAGCTTTGCGCAATGCAATCAAATGCAAGGACCCCCGCACACCCATGCTCGCAGGTCTATTTGAACCTCTTCTTCCACGCTCCCCAATCAAGGCGCGGCACAGGCTGACCTGATTACACCTTGAACCCCAAACTCCTACGCAGCACCATGTGCTAAGAAACCGCAGAGTCAGGAAACGGTGCACCAAAAAGCATATTACATTTAAAATAGTTTGGGGAACATAAATAGTGGGAAGGGCCGGGTTCTGAACCGTGATATGTTTTTGGTTGTACTGGTACTGGGTTGTTTTTTCAATGACCCCCTGACCAACTCCTGAACTGCGAAAACCCATCAAGCCAGATGTTGCCTAGTTCACATCCGGTATCACCGGAACCTTAAGCTCCATAAAGGTCAACTCGGGCTCATGTTCGCGGGCCTCGTGCAACTGCCTCAGGAGAACCTTGTCATTGAAGAACTCCCTCAGAACATCCTGGGTGTCGTTGCTATTGTCCAGCGCAGTCGCCTGGGCATCAAACTTTTTGTGTTCAGAAAAAGGTGCCACGATTTGTTTGATGAAGCCACAAATTGCATCTGGGGTTGAGACGGCAGTGGTGCACACCATGATCACCTCCTCCAAGCTGACCCGATGCATAGTCTTCGCAGAGGCGAAGCAAACCTCAGCATCACATATTGCATTGAATTGTGGTAACAATATTGATCAACCAATCGATTTTCGACAATATGCTGTTGAACCCTGTAAGTCTGAAACCTCTCCCTTTGGGTTCTTCCTTTCCACAGAGACGTCGCCACGGCTCCAGTACGGGACAACCTGGCCAACACAGTTGATCATTTCCGCATTGCGATGAAACATAAAGCCTTGTAGTTCTTGAGCTTTGGAAGGCGGTCCTTCATGGCTTTCTTGTCTTCGTCTAGCAGGGCAGGTGGATGTACGTATTTAAGCTTTTACTGCAATGCCGCTAAACAAAGCAGTACATGGTTGATCATGCGTCAAGATTCCGGCCTGATGGGCGAGTCCAGGGAACCATTGCCGCATTCTTTCGTTTTTTACCCAGTTCCTGGCTGGCCTTGGCCTTAGGGGCGGCCTTTGGTTTGCATTTGGCTTTTGCCTTGGCCTTTGGTTCAGCTTGCTTGCCCTTGGATGGCTGGGTCGCGCTGCCTGCCTTGCTCCTGCGGGGCTTTTTGGCTGGCACTGGCAAGTCTGGTAGGTTCATGTCGGCGTCCTTGTTGTGTGTTTCGGATTCATCTTCAACTGTGTCAGGGGCACTGGCTGCCGAGAAAGCTGCTGGCCGCTTCATCGGCCTGCGGCGGTTGCGTGCAAGACGCAAACATATAGCTACGCTAAACAAGCCTCCCACGACCACGGCCGCGACCGCGGCCAGGTTGCGCTTTTGCCTTCGCCCGCCTAGCGTTATAAGGAAGGCAATTCATGCTTAGCGTGTCATGAACTGACTTGATGATGCAAATATATATTTGTCAAGGCTCGAGTCGATTTGAGCTTGCAACACATCTTGATTTTTGGCTGGCTCGATGTGTGCAATCGTCAGGGACGCTAGCATGGCCGCGTACATAGGTCTTGACTTCGGATCCACAAGTGGCGCGTGATCCTTAAACCGTTTCACACCCGTTTCAAGCACGCGTGACGCAGCCGGCACTGTCCGCCCTACGTGCAGCCTGATCGCAGCCTCGCACGCTCGGAACGGAGCCGAACTCGCCGGGCCAGGGTCCTGCAAAGGTGGAACCGTTGAGTGAAGCTCAACTGCACAGGGAGGCGTGCCTGGCCAAGCAATTCGGACTCGCAGTGCTTGGTCGGCTCGTTGTTGGCCTGCAACGTGGCAACATCATGGCTTTTAGTTAGCCCCAACAAATTTTTAATTCGTTGGGGCTGGCGTGATGCTGGCAACGCTGGGTGGGGATGCTGGCGATGCTGATTGGGGAAGGGGGGGGCTCATTTAGCTTGTGGGGAGGCTCTTTTTGCCGGCTAAATGAGCCCCCCGGAGTTTGCTGGTAATGCTGGCGACGCTGAGAAACCAAAGCCCAGTTTTTTGGTGGGGATGCCCCAAATTCCAAGAACTGGGTGTGTGGACCAAAGCGTTTGGGGAATGAGTCCAAGCACTTGCCTGCTGGGCATCCGCAGCTGGATGTTCCTCACTATCATCGCAGTGGTTGGCGGGCTCATCGTAGGCCTGCGCAGCGGTAGCGACGGCACCCTAAGATGATTGCAAGTGCTTGCCTGCTGGGGAGCACATTCAGACTTGCAGTGGTCAGTGGGCTCAGGCCCATTGTCGGCCTTCGAAACGCGAGAAGAATTCCCACTTGCAAGAATAGCTCGCGCGCGAAGTCAGCGCACCCTTTCAAGACTGATAACTGCAGCCACTTGCCTGCTGGGCAGGCAACTCGTGATCAGACTTGCAGTGGTCGGCCGGCTCAATGTAGGCCTGCAGCACGCCGGCTTGCTCATGCTTAATAATTCCAAGCTTGCTTGTAACGCGGCAGCGCAGTAAGAGCTGAACCTTGTTGTGTAAATACATGATTCGGCAAGGAGATCGCGGCACCAAACACATTTTCTCGTGAAACCGGTCAGCCCTTGTCATATGATGAACAGCCAGCTTACAAGCTTGACAAAAAGTAAGTGCCCATTGTTCAAGTTCAATGAACAGCTCAAGACACAAAGCTGCCTCCTGCGCAGGATTCGCCGCATCGCCATTGTCTTGGCCATCAGCCTGACAAGGCCCGGAGAAGCCACAGGTAGCAAAACTTGCTGATCCCGGCCCCGTAATAATTCTGGAAACATATGCCGTTGAAACCCCCGCTCAGGCCACAAGAGGGCGCAACTAGTGACATGAGCCAGCGCCTCGATCAGGCCCTGCTGCCCGTCTTCTGGATCTGCCTGGACCGGAGGCCAGCGGCGAGGCACTGACACCCGTGTGTTCACGCGCTGGCCTCCGTGATGGGCATGTCTGGGGCCACAGGTAGCTGTGCAAAGGGGCTTGTTTTGTGGAACCGCTGTTTCAAGATAGGCGCACCACATCACAAGGGTCCTTGCTTCCATCACCATCCACCTGCAAAAGTGCAATTTGAAAACATGATTTAGGACCGTTTTCTGTCACTAGGGAAATATCTAAAAGGTGAAGAAGCCGCCTCGGCCGGCGGGAGCTCCTCCGCTTCGCGCACGTCAAGTTGTGAAGCCTGCCCAGGGCCAGTTGAAACAGGGAAGACTCATGGTTTGCGCAATTGAGCGTAGCGCCTGCTCCAAAGAAGTATCTCCAGAGTCCTGATGCAATTTCACAAAACGCGCGCGATGATTTGTTGCACATGTGCCGGCAGTCCTGTTGGTTGACCACAGCAAGAGGGTCCTCAACCTGCAAGTTAGGCTTGTGATCACGCGTGACATGGGGCAAGTTCGTTGCGACCTCGAATGGTTGTGCATCCAAAGAAGTCCCAAAGTGCAAAGCGCATTGGACATATGCAGACCCTGGCTGCTAGAATTTTCACGCCTACCCAATTTTGGGGAGCCGCGCCTCTCCAGCAGAGGCTTCTGCCGCTGTGCGGTCGGTGTCCACGATCTCATCCTACGCGGAACGATCAACCGATTCACCCATCATCAGAAACAATTCACTATGGATCCAGTAAGTCGTACACGTGTACGATGCTATTATTGACTGTATTTTGCTCATGAGGGGTTTTGACGGGAAATTCAAACGGGCGCCAAGCTTCAGGGGAAGGTCACGATCGATCGATGACAATGTTTGGACAGCACAAAAAAATGGCCCTTTCTTGAGAGACGATTTTGTGAGTTCAGCGTTGCCAAAAGAGGGTACACAAATGACAATTTGGTTGAGGAGGTGGTTGAATATTCGCATTTTTGGGCTTGACAGTTGATCCAGAATTTAGGGATTGTTCAAAGAGCTCTCCAGTTCACCTTTGAAGCAGGCCTGCTTTTTAGAACCACACCCTTGACCGAAAACCTCAAGACTGACCCATGAATTGTTCACGGCCCTCAGGAGACAATGCCTGCTGGCGTGCTCACTGCGCAAAGCAAGGCGGGGTCCTGGCTAGCTGCCACATCGCCCAGCATCAGGGTTGGAGCCCTCATTGCAGCGTCCTCCCAAACAAAAATTCGTGGGTGCGTGTGCCGAATTGATGTACACGTTGAACCATGGCCACACAAGACAGAAAAAAAACACATGTTCGATTTCGGCCTTTGGTTTGCCAGTAGCTGAATTCCAGGGCGTGGTCCATCGTTTCAAGGATGATCTGGAAATGTGCGGATTTGGGGGCCACTTTTCCACAATTGCTGGTTGCTCCTCTGGCGCGCGCACAACGTAGGCCAGCGTAGTGGCTTGGTCCACAGAGCTCCCGCGAGCATCATCGTGCGCGTTAGCATCACAATCATCAGCACCCTCCTCAGCCTCACCTTCACACGCCTGCGCGCATGCGTCTACATCTTCGCCCTGCGCTGCTTCCTTGTCATTCCCGCCGCGTGCTGTCAAAATGTCCTTGAGCATTTGTACTTGCGCGCTCCTCAGAATCACGCGATGCACATGACCCTCAAGTGGGGTCAGAAAACGTCAGGATCACGCAATCGGTTTCTTCGTAAATGCAACGCAGACTCTTAGATCTATTCGGAGTTTTCCGCCAAAGCCGGATTGCGTAAACACCCCGAGCGCGAAGGCAGCCACCGTTGAAGTCCGCCCATGCCTACGTTCGCTAGGCATCCCGCCATACAACCGTGCATCTCGTCTCACAAGCACATTCGTGCACATGCGTACGTGAAATGAGGCCCAGCCTGCACATCTTTCTTTTTCGAGTTCACAAAAAGGGCATGTGTCTCCTCAAGCCACAGGAGCGCCGCCTCACACAACGTACAAAGTCGAACGTGCACATGCGCTACAGCTAAGTCTTACACCCGCGTGCTATTGCAGTCTAAGCGCTCTGAACTTGTTAACGCTTGGAAGTCGCGCCCCAAACTGCGCAAGGATCATGCTCAAAGGGAGGTAGGCTTCCTGCAAAGCCTCTTCGCAGTGGGCATCGTAATTTGATAGGAGATCATGCCCTTCTTTTTTTCGCACGTTGCAAATGCCAAGGTCCCTGATCCACTCGTCAACTGCGATCTTTACGAACTCCAGCCTTAGTGCAACGGTCTAGTAATTGGATTCCCACGAGAAGTTCCATCATTGCACTTTGCTGTTATGGGGCCACCGGATCACTCAATTAAGATCAAGCCGCTCAACGCTGCCCGGTTCAGATTCGTCCGCCATTGCGTGGCAGGCTTTCGAGCTTCGCAGCTGCGACGCGCAACCGCGGCCAGAGCTGAAAAGGAACTACTGTGTTGAACAGCCAGTGATGGAGAAACACAATATTCATCCGCATTCTGATCATGATCTAGATGTTTTTTCTCGTGATTGCCCATCACTGGCAAACCATGCAAGGGGGGGAGCGCCTTCGATTCGCCGTTGGCGAGCTTGCCGCGAAGCATGGCGCATCAGGGCGCATGTTATGACATATGAGCACCTGATCAATCATGTGTTGCATGAGCTGTTTGCTCAACCAATGCAGCTAATTGAAAATTGATCAAACCGTATCAACCGATTTAAAGTCTTCATGAAGTCCATGCCGCATGATCATGAAGAATCCTTGATTTCTTGCCTGAAATGATGTTCGATGATGATCCCGAGCCAGAACCTTCAAGCGGCCTCAAGAACCATGCGATTATGCAAAATGGCCAGGTTCCCCCTCCCCTTGAAACCCGGTTCCGGTAACCAGGCTCCGGTTACCTGCTATATTGGTAACCAGGGCGGTTACCAACTATAGAGGTAACCGGAAGCACTGGGTAAATATATATATATATATATGGAAGTATGTGCTTTGCAACTGGTCTGACACATGTCCATACTCTGCTGCAACAGCTCTCAAACTCACAAAGCCAGGGTCCATGGGGGGGGGGGGGGGGTAGCATATATATATATATATAAAATGGGGGTTTAGAGTGGGATTGCCGGAATTTGACCCTGGACTTTTGCAGCTCCAAGCGGTCCGTGTTGAGACACTCCGACTGGATGCTTTGGTTCTGGATGCTTTGGTTTATTCCCTTCCATTTGCTTAGGAATATGTTTTTGTTTCCCTTGTTGGTTTTAAAAGGAATTTATCACTACTGGACATATTTCGGTTTTTTCCAGGAATCTTCACCAAATGGAAGTTCCTTTGGGGGGTGTCTGATTCCCAAACGGGCTTGAGCTCGGCCTTGTGCGTTGATTTGAAAGTTCGAGCTTGTAGGAAACAACCGTTTCGATCCCTTGGAAAATGGTACCATGTTGAATGCAAGCCTGCGGCCTCACAAAGTGTTTCAGTCTGTTACTACGGGTTCCCCTTCCTTTCGGTTGGTGACGGAATTTTCACCCAGATTTAATAATTTAAGGAAACTTAGAGTCAAAGGGGTGGAGGGTCTAGCGCAAACTCTTTCTTAGAGGTCCTCGAAAAGATCCGGCGCGAGGACTTTGCAACGCAGCCTCCGGTAACATTGCTTGGGATCCTTTGCCGAGAGACTTCTGCTGAGTTTAAACTGCGAACGATGCGACACACACACACACACAGCCCTATGTCATTTGCACTCAATATTGGAGGACACTGCTTCAACGGTATCTAATGGGCCAGAGGACAATCATGTGTATCCTTTTTTTTGACACGCAAGGCATGGCATACATGTAGCTCCCTATACCCTCTTTGGCTTTGGCCTTGCCAGTTTCTGGCTGACCCATGGCCTCTCCGAAACAAAACTCCGCCTTAGGGACCCCTCAAACCCCCTGGCCACATGCACTGCACGCATTTCGGATGTTTCGGCTGAGGCGCGCTGGCCTTGACCCTGGTGGAGGGCAATGAGCTGACGCCGGCCCGGGGCCACCGGGGGGGGGGGGGGAGGAGAACGGGTTTCGGCCCGTGTGGTTTCCCCGTTCAACAAACCTGCAGAGCTCTCAAACAAGTCGCACACCCGTACTTTCCCACTTCTGCCGCGTTTTGTGTGCTGCTGACCGTCACCTTTTTGGTGCGGTTAACAGCACTTTTCGGTCGCCGTTTTTAGGGGGATGTTTGAAGGGAGTATGGGAATAGGGCCCAAAATGAGCCACCAGCAAATCTGGGGGTAGGGTAGAATGCCCAGCCAGGTCCGCTAATTGTCTCCCAGCCTTCGATTCACTTCCTTGATGGATAGACTCTGTTGAATACCATGGAAAGGTAATTGTAAAAAGAACCATAAGAACAATGCGGGCTTGAGCAAACGGCCGTTGGTGCCTGAGCTTCTCAAGAAAGCTAACCGGAGTTGAGGTTGAGCGAAGGTCAAGCAACATGGCTTGCTGCAGGAAGCTTAAACTGGCTGAGGGACTTAGTCTGAGCAACTGAGTCTGGGAACAGAGCTGGGACTGGCTGGGGAAAGGCCCCAAGGTGTTTAGTTCGCCAGTACTTCACACAGAACAAAGCATGAACATAGCCAGTCCGCGAAGCCAACCTTGACAAAAGCCCACCAGCTTCCCAGCCCGTGCTGGCTTGGTCAAACCGGGGGTGGACAGCGAACAAAGGAGAAGGTGGACCGCCTTCCGTTGGACCACTTGAGGGAGCGAAGCCCCGAGATAGGCCAGAGCTACCTGTCGCGCTTTTGGTTGCCATTATAAAGTTATTAGACTTTTTGGTGGGACCCGTAGCTTGGAAATGCAGGAATGCCGTAGGCCTTTTGGCTTCCTGCCCGCAGTCCTAAAGATACAAGCTGAGGATCTGGGAGTTCAAGAAGCTGTGGACCTTGTTTCCTTGTCGCCACCTTCCGTGTAAGGCGAACCTGCTAACAGGACTGGCAGAGGCAAGCTGTGTGGTACATATCTACCCGTTCTGCATGCTCAACTTCATCGAGCCTACCCTCCCTGGAAATATTTTGCGACTAGTGTAACTTGTGACACATGCTGACTGGAAGATAACTGGTAAGGAGTTCCATTTGCTGACTTGGAATTTGCGAGCCGACTCGGGACCCCACGCCCATTGGGGTGATCGCTCAGATCTGAGTTTCGGGTTTTGGCATTGGAGTCAAACCTCGGGCACGTGCAAAAGCTGGCTACCTTGGGGAAACGGCTCCAAACAGGACTGAGGGGATCCGAAGGAAGCCAAAGGAGGGAAGGGGGCCACATTGGATCCAAGAGAACCCCTCAGGACGACCTGAATATAGCCAAGGCGCGGCCGATGGCGGTGGGCTGGTTCGCATTGGGAAGGTACCTTTGGGTCAAGCGACGTGTAGAGAAATGGTGCCTTTATATTGGTTTCGAGCCCACCCGATCCCGAAGCAAACCAATCTCACCATGTAAGTTCTGTGCTTGGGGATCCCTATCTTCAGGCTTTGGACATATTGTAGAATAACGGCGACCCTTAGGTCGAGAGACGCTGCTGCCGGAGATCATGCCTCTCGCCTGACAGTTCCTCTTCACCCAATTTGGTATTCTTGCGGCTGTATCTTTGCACCTTTCCGGTCGTGAGTGGACTCACTCGACTCCTGTGTCTTCTTGGGAAACATTGTCCGTGGCTCAAGCAAGTCGACGTCTTACAGTGGAACTTGGAATGGGCCTGGCACGTTTTCGGCAAACATACCTCAGCAAAGACCCACATCTCGGAATGCATTATTTTGGAGTGAGCTATTCTCTGTGTGGGTTGGAAAAGTTGCAGTAGTGTGACCAGAGTTGACCAAAGCCCGTTTTTGCCTTCCCAGCCGGGGCTTTCCATTTTGCCCCTCCTTTTCTTGCCTGATCAGATGCCGAATGGGGCCGGTTTGGAATCCAACTTTGGATTGGGCTGTCAGCCACCTCCAGGGTTCATGTCTTGTCATCGGGTTTCGGTTTCGAGGGGTTGCATCACGCGAGGTGTTCCTGGACCTGCACGTCTTCAACGGCACGCTGGAGCCCACCAGGCCAAGTAGATGGGCTTGAGATGGGTGAGGCGGGATTTTTTTTGGGGACCGAGGGACCCCCCGAACACGGTGGCTTCCCTTTTTTGGGGTTCCCTTTCAGCCGGCCGAAGACCCGGCCCGGCCGAAACGGAAGGTCTTCAAAACGAAGACCCCAGGGCCGGCGCCGGCCGACCCCAAAGCCAGCGCAGGTCGCCCATGGGCGAGATGGTGTTTATGTCCAGCGCTGAGAAGGCAGGAAACCAAGCGATCTGAATGGCCATTTTGGCCTGGAAGCGAAGGGGAATTTTATGTCTTGCATTTTTGCTGGGATCCATTGAACAAGATCCCCGCCGAACAAGGTTGGTTGTGCTCAAATCCGATTCCATGTCTGTCCACAGGGCGCTCTCCGTGGATCGAAGGCGATCGCCCTCCAAGCGCCTAAGGGTTTGCCCTTCGACAAAGCCTAAGGTTGTACGTCTCCTCTTGAAGGTGTTCGGCAACAGGCTTCGGCAAGGCCACCCCCCCAAAAAGACGCGCCATCCGAGTGTGTCCCCCCCGCCCGCGTGGACGCTGCGCGGCGCGCTTTCGCGGTCAAAAGCTCTGGGGGCTTCCGGAGAGCAAAGACAAAGAAGCAAGCAGCAAGCAATCAACAACCAACCAGCTAGCCGGCCAGCCAAACAACCAGCCAACAAGCCGACCACGAAGCAAGCCAGCAAGCATACATGCATGCAAGCAAGCAAGCAAGCAAGCAAGCAAGCAAGCACACATCAAGATATATGTTTTTTGGTAAACAAGCAAGCGCGTAGCTGCAGCCAACGAACAGCCAAGCAAAAGCAAGCCAAAGAAACAATGCAACAAAGAACCAACATCTCACATACAAACAAACTCGCGAGCAAGCGAGCAAACGAGCAAACGAAAGAGCAAACAAACAAAACATACACACGCACACACCATGCACATCTCGCAGAGGAATTTTGCCAGAAGCGCTTTGCCGTGCTTGCGTGGAAAAAGACACGGAAAAAGAACATTTGGCCTTGCCAAAAGACACGCCCTCAAGTTTCGCGTTTCGCCGGTTTCCTCAAAACTGTGTGTGTGTGTGTGTGTGTGTGTGTGTGTGTGTGAAGCGTCCTGGAGCACGGACGGAAATTCCACATTGCAGGGGGACTGGAGCCGATTTGCCTATCCAGTCCAATGAAGCTACGGCACTTCGGTGGATACCGGATCTGATCAATCCGGCGTACCTGCCTATTTCCTGACCCTCTTTCCTGATTCTTTTTGCGGTTTCTGTTTGTCGCTGTTGCTTCCTGTTCGGTGTCGATGTTGTGACCTGTTGATTTGCATTTGCATTCAAGCATTTTTACTGACTGCGTTTTTGCATCTCGGCTAGTGAAGCCTCTCGAGATAAGTGTGTTTACCCACGGCCTGTCCGACATGGCGCTGTGGGCTGGACTCGCCACATGCGGGAGCCCCCTGCGAGGGGAAGACCGTTCAAGTGTTCAAGTTCAAGCTGCAGTTCAGTTCAGCGCGTTTGACCACGATCAAGGCTGCAGCTTGAGGTCTTAAGGTATTCCGCACCCAAATGGTGCTCTGCTGGTTTCATGCGCCTGCACTGCCTGCACTGCCTGCCTTTGAAGCAAGGCTGCACCCACGAGGTTTCAGGCTCCTAAGCTTCATGCGCCAGTGACGAGTTGGTCATACACCAACTCTGCAATTCGTGGCGTTTATGGAAGCTTTCGTCTCGGATGAGTTCAGTTCAGATTCATCGGCATAGCCACATGAGCCACATGAGGCACTTTCATGAGGCCACTTGACAGGCACCTCTGAGAACCCCTGTGTGCTCGCATGCATTTCTGTGAAACTTTTGCCGTTGCCGCGGGGTTTTGGCGGTCCCCTGGTGGAATTCCCTCTGTTTGGTTTCGATTCGCAGGTTGAAGTTGGCTCGCATGCATTTGCACCATTGACGCTTTTTGCCGCAGTTGTGGTTTTGTTTTCACCCCTTTCCAACCTTCTCTCTCCCTTGCGAGATGGCTGGACACCAGCTCTATGACATGATGCATTCGCTCCTGCACAGCATTGCGACCGGCACCGCGTCCGGCTCACCAGGCAATTGTGGACCGAACTTGCAGCTGTCATCCCAGATGACGCAGCCCATGAACCTTGTACCGTCACCCAACTCGCAGACGGCATCCTTCACACCTTTCCCCATGATGCCCTACGGCGGCCTCTCGAACTTTGGCAACCCGATGGCCATGATGCCCTACGGTGCCCCTCCCAATTACGGCAACTTGGCACCTGGCACCATCATGCCTTTCATGACTCAGAGCAGCATGCCATCTTCACTGCCCGAGCCTCAGCCGGCGCGCGCGCCCGAAGCTGCCGCTGCGGCTCCTGCCGCTACCTCCTCAACCATCCACCCTCCCCCGGACACTCGGCACCATCCCCACTCTCGCAGATCCCGTTCCCGCCACAGACAGCACCGACACTCCCACTCCCACACCAGCCAACACCAGCCACCATCGCAGGCACAACAAGTCGCACCGACGACACGACACCCGACGATCCCGCAGCTACAGCAGGTCACGTTCCCTTTCCCGACACTTCCACCACTCCCGACGTGCACACCACTCCACTGTCTCCCTCCGCTCCCGCTCCCCCGACACAGGTCCCACCATCGACACTCCCCTGCACCCAGTGCCACGACTTCGCACCGACCCACTCACACTACTCATGATTCCCCCTCCTGGCGCACTTCCGGGAAGGACTCCTGGCGCACTTCCGGGAAGGATCCCAACAAGTCTCAATGGTCCTCCTCACACTGGCGGAACCAATCGTGGGGATACCCACCACAGAACAAAAACCGCTGGGACATGCACCACCACGGCGCCAGCCACACCGGCCACCGAAACAACCAGGACAAACGATCGTCCTGGTCACTGCAGCACCATGGGCAGCAACCCCACCCCACTTCCCGCACCGGCCACCACAACACCAGCTTGCCCCCTCGCCCAGCACCTGCGGCGGCCTTCACTTCCACTCCCCCTCCCCCTCCCCCTCCCCGACCCACGCCGGCTACTCCTCACCCTCCCCAACCCCCCTCCGACAACACCGGTGATTTGGATCCCCCTCCATCGGAGGCGGACATCAACGCCACCACCACTTCCGACAACCGGTGGCTTGTTCTATGGAGAAACGTCATGGACACGGCCAAGACTGACCCGCTGCGAGTTCCCACGCCTAGGGAGTTGGGGGAGCTGGACCCGCTTCCAGCCTTGGACATCTCCAGGGTGGAACAGACTAAGGCCATTTTGATGGACCTGGACCCTGCTTTGCCACCTTCACATGCCGATCTCCTCGCGGAATGCTGGGAACTGCGAACCATGGACACGGATGATCCCATACCGTTCGATCCCAGCTTCTACCACCTCTTGGGACGGGAATCACACGGCATGGTGTTCGCAACCACTTGGTTTCCCCGACCTCATCCTTGGCCAGTTGCTGGCGGAGACCCGGAAGCTGGATCCGGCACGGCCTCCCATCACGCTGTCATGTATGTGCACGGCACCACCCCGGATCGAGTGCGCCGCATGTGCCATGAGAACATGATCCGACCCGCTGCTTGGAGGCCCGAGAACCATGACTACCCGAGCTTTGGATGCTACGCTCAGGCCACCCCCACGGCATGCACGCCCGACACGCTCGGCCAGCTCTTGCAGAACTTTACAATCGGAAAGTCTCAACTCGGCGCCATCGCTTTTGGGGAACTACGCTCCATCAATCAGCACAAAATCCTCGAATCCGGGGGAAGCCACGAGGATCAACACAACGTGCGGCGCCACTTCGCATGCCGCCGAGGCAAAAAGTGGTGCCTTCACTCCAAGTTTGCGATGCTGAGAGGCATCGCGCTGCAGCGCCCGGCTTAGCGGGGCGCAAGTGTACCATCTTCCACCCAACCAGGAAAAGAATTGGTGCACTGTTTGATCGCCTTTTTCTTTGCTTTGCTGTTCTGCCTTTCTGCGACCGTTTTCTCGCCTTGTGACCTTACCCGCTTGATTCCGCTCACCAGCTTTTTGGTTCGAACTTTTCCTTTCCCCCGTGTTTTTCGCATGGCTTTCCAACCCCCTCGAGGTTTGGTTCCGATGCTCCAAAGGCAAAACTTACCACCGCAGCCTTCGCCCACGGCATCCCATCATCATGGCATCATGTACGGCAACAACATGGCCGGAAACCCGTGCGGGGCCCTGTCCGGACCTTCCTACGGATGCTCTTCCACGACAGGGACACCGCCAACTACACATCCGACTCCCTGTCAGACCTACGGCCAACCTAGCCCCCATTACCCACCACACCCCGGCCCTCGTCCTCCCTCCTTTGGCGGCTCTCTCCCCCCCCCTCCCGGCGGCGACCCCTTTCCCCCCCCTCCCCCCGGCAACTTCACCCGCCCTCCACCTTCCCCCTCCCCCTCCACCGCCTCGCAAACCAAACCTCCCCCGGCCCTTCGACCCGTCCACTCAGTCCCAACACCAGCCGAGTTCAACCCTGGCGACGATCACTACGACACCACCCGCGTCGCGGGGTACGACCTGCCCAAGGTCATAACGCACACCGCGTTTACTCGGCAAATGGGCATCGAGGGACAAGACATCGCTCGCGTCCCCCTCCTCCACCTCATGCACGAACAGTGGAACAGTTGGTGGTTGCGTCACCTCGCCCACGGAGGCGAAGTCCGCATCGTTGTCGCAAAGTCGATGCCGGAATCAGTGTTTGCTGCTGGACTACTCCGCCAAATCCGACAACGGCACCTCGACCTGGACGCCCTCGCCCTCCATGTCGCCACGCAGGAGGGCGCCTCGACCACCAAACCAGCAGCCATGAAGCTACTCACCAACAAGATCTTCGACTTCCTCATCTCCCTCCGACCCACCACTACGGCCGATCCGGCCTCCGCGGCCACCATACTCCAGCTTCAGCAACAGCTTGCTGACGCACACAACCAACTCGCCCAGCAGGCTTCATCCCCCCCTCTCCCCCCCACACCCACCTCATCCAACAAACGCCCAGCCGATCCATCTCAGGCCTCCCTCCTGGACTTCGGCATGAAGCGACCACGGTTGACTACACCTGACACATCACCGCAGGACGGATCCCCCGCCCTACCCCTGCCCACTCGCATTGCAGACGACTCCCAACCCCCCCCGGCTCCCCCCACCCTCGGCGGCAACCCTCATGACCCCTCCACCCCCGGCGGCACCCCGACCCCTCCCCATCCCCCCTCCCCACCCACTTGGAAGGAGCCCCGCGACTTGCTCCAACCACCTCCCCACGCTTGCCAATGGCTCACCAACAACTTCCCACCCGACCTTTCCGACACCAAAGTCCAGCGATGGATCACCTCCCAGAGAACCAGCAAGGAGAGCAAGCAAGTCCTAAAAAGCTGGTCCAACGACTGCGCAAAATGGGCAACCACACTGGACTCCGACACCAGAGCCCAACTCGAACGAGCCGCTGTGCTATGGGGCATCCCGGTGCGAACCCTATCAAAACTGGGGTCATCGGCCTTGGGCCGCATCCTGGCCGCGGCGAGTCACTTCTACCAGTGACTCTCAACAGCACACCGACAACGACGCACAGCCAGGCAGCACAAATTTTGGCAACACCACTGCTGCCAATTTCTCACTGTCCTCCGTTTCACTCTTCGGTTCTTCCCAACCGATGACGTCACCGCACGTCATTTTTGCTCCTGGCTACTCGCACAGCTTCAGCTACTTGACGTCTGCCATTTCTCCTGTGGTTCCGGCAGACTGAAAGCCCTGCTCACTCGACTTGGCCTGGACAACCCTGCTTCCGATTTCTCTTCTCAGCTTGTCCCTTCAGCGGTTTATCTGAGATTCACCAGCCATCCAAAGTGGCAGACCTTTTTCTACCTCGGAGCCACTCGCACCTCCCTCATGGCACGGGACCACAGTCGACTTCGGAAACTACTCCAAGTTCAGCGACATCATCTGGTCAATGCCGAACTAGCAGTCCGGTGGTGGGCACATTTTGACATTTTCCACCACTACACCTCGGTGCCCATTCACACTGCCGTTCCAGCAACGGACCTATTTGCCACTGAACAGTTCTACATCCAGGAACTGCAACCGTCTCTCAATTTTGGCTTCATCGAGAAACATTTCCGGCCACGCACGGGCTTCACACGCCAATTGGACTTCTCCCAATCCCGGCACATGGGCTTCGCCACCATCTGGCGAAAACGCCGCCGACTGCGACTACCCATCGCCCTACAACAGGCCTTCCTGGCCAAGCGCATGAACAACCGCCTAGATTTGTGGCGATTTTTGGGCGATCTTGGCAGCAACACTCTACGACGATTTGATGCCATCCGTTACATACGGAGCAGAGACTTCCCACCCGCCGCTCTCTATGTCCTTCATCGCATAGCCACGCACCTGCCTGAACCACACCACCAGGCATGCCTTTCCGCCATTCGATCCAGTTTACGATTCCGGGGCCTCATTCCACCTGGCCCCTCCAGACCGATGCTTGCACCAGTCCTCGCCCATCCTTCTTTCCGATCCCTGCTTTTAACCCAACTTCGCGGGTTTATTCGATCTACCACTCGCAGGGCTTTACCGTTTCACATGGCACAACCACGCATTGTCTTCAAGGCACATCGGAGACTCTCCAGTGCCTTGTTCTCACATCTCCAGGCAGCAAAAACCTGGAGCCTCGGTGAAACAACCTGCACATGCACCGACCTCGCCCAACAACACCCATCCCTCCCGAAGCATGACGGACACCTTCTTTTCTCCGGTGCAGACACCCATAAGCTGTTCGACTCCGACACTGCCCACATGCTATCCGGATCGATGCGCAACTCCTTCTTTCCTCCACGAGGGGTCTTGATGAGTCGCCTGACCCAGGCATTTCAACACTGGGCCAGGACCAACAACCTACCCGCGCTCGACCCATCAACCCTCACTACTATTGTCGAATTCCATTTCGACCTCCACCTTTCACACACATCACAGTACTTTCTTCACGCCCACGTCCAACGGGCTCTGCATACCCTGGAACCCCTTGTCCGCCATTGCGAAGACCATGCGGACTCCCGACTCATGATCTATTGTCCCGTTCTCTACGGCAAGATGTTGGAAGCCACTTTTGCGGACCCTGCCATCTTCGCCCCTCTGCCGGTCCCTGCCATTGAGATCCACCCACGACTACGAGAAACCATTGTCACCAGATTCCGCGGCCGCTATCCTTGGGCCGTGACCGGATTCGGAAGGCCAGCCAACGCCTACATCCTCCCGAAGAGGAAGAAGAACTGGACCACTGCCCGACCCATCATCAGTTTCATTGGCGCCTTCTTCCGACCCATGCTCGACGCTCTCGCCAAGCTCCTCCACAGCATGGTGGCCACGGCTTGCCCTGACGCGTTTTCAGGTGGCGACCTCTTTGAACTCATGCGGTCCTTGCACGAGTTTCTAAGCCTCGGCCACACCCATTTGGATTACCGAAACCAGGACCTCTCCGGTTTTTTCACCTCCATCGACAAAGACCGCTTCTTAGCAGCCTGGCGACTACTGCTAACCTGGTACCGACAACGACAACCACACTCCTCTACCACACACCTCACAGTGGACACACTTGACACCTCTGCCATCACCCGCGTCTACAACGGACGCCGTCGCCGACACAAACCCACACAACGCACCCTGTGGCTCGACGACATCCCCGAGATTATTCAGGCCACCCTTGACATGCAGATATTCTCTGTCGGCCTTCGTTCATTCAGGCAAACGCGTGGGGCACCGATGGGATCCCCCGCGTCCCCAGCTCTCTGTTTGATGGTGATCGCGGTCGCCGAACAATGTTGGACCAACACTCACATCACATCGGGACTTCGCTCCGTTGAAGATACTCTCCTACTCCGCTACGTGGACAACAGACTCGTGATCGCAACCCCCAGGTGGCTCTCGACTCCGGCAGCCAACATACTGTGCGACGAACACTTCTATGGTGGAGACATCTTCCTGGAAACAGAAGCCGCCCTGGACTTCTTGGGGTTCCGACTGAACCTCACAAGCAGCACCATCTCCTTCATTCCCTCGCATGAGAAGCACAACATGCTCTCCGACAAGTCAGCCGCACCAATGATACATAAGGAATCTGGATATTATTCCAGACGCACGCTGATCAGCCGAGTTTCCTTTCCTGAATTTCAGCGAGATCAGGATCTTGCAATGTTGAAGAGGTTGTACCTCCAACACGGTTTCACCTTACAAAGAAAAGAAAAACCGTCCTTTGCGAAACCACACTGGTTTTCTTCTCTGCCTTTGCACCCTGACAGATTTGACCTGATTTTCGTGCCGCAGCTGTTTGACTGTTTGACCAAAACCCGTT
>CAUJNA010000202.1:0-5000 GCA_963377175.1 Effrenium voratum | reverse complement strand
AAGATCCTATCCCCCGTTCCCCCCTTTCCCTCCCTAAGATCATTCCCCCCTTTTCCCTTGAAGATCTTTGACATTTTGAGGGGGGGAGAGGGGGGGAAAGATCTTAGGGGGGGAAATGGGGGACAATATTTTAGGGGGGGAAGGGGGGAAAGGGGGAACAGATCCGGGGAAGGGGGTGGAAAAGATCTGTCGCCGGATTTCATCTTCCGCATTTCGGGCCAAACGAAACTTATCTCGGGCGCCAGGACCCGAGGTACCTGGCGGTGGCGGCCAAGGAGCTCCTGGTGGATGCGCGGCACTTCGCCCTGCGCCCAAGAGGGACGGGAGCCGTTTTTTCTTCGCTGTTGGTTTTTTTTATTGGCCCAAGGTGAGGTCTTTTTCCAGGTAATGTTAGGGGGAATATAGGGAAGCCGGCCCCAAAAGCTTGGTTGGTGTGGGGCCGAAGGTGAGTTTCGCGGGTGATGCTGGTTGCTTCCCCCTCACTATAAATACCTTTTTTAATATATATTCGCTCCGGGCCAAACGATATTTATTAGTGGGGGTCAGAAGGGCTCCACACTCATCCTTGAAGCAGACCCAACTTGTGACTTTGTAAATAGGGCGTAGTACAAACTTTGAAAGGGAACAGCTCTTTGTTTCCTCAATTGGCTGCAGTACAACCTTTGAAGTTGAAAGAAGGACCCCGGTTGCGTCAATTCTGGTCAGTATGGAGCTTGGGTTCTGATAAGACGTCAGCCAGTTTAGTATTGCTCTAGAGATAAAAGTGGTTTTGGGGATCTGGGTGTCTGAAAAAACGGATAGGGTGTATTTGTTGATTGGGGGACCACCAAAAGCTTACCACCAAAAACTTACCACCAATAGGTTACCACCAAACACTTATCACCAGAAGTTTATTACCAAAAGCTTACAACCAAAAACTTACCGCCAAACACTTACCACCAGAAGCTTACCACCAACAACTTGCCACCAAAAGCTTACCACCAACAGGTTTACCACCAGCAGGTTTACCACGAACAGGTTTACCGCCAAAAGCTTACCACCAAAAACTTGCCACCAAAAGCTTACCACCAAAAGCTTACCACCAAAAGCTTACCACCAAAAGCATACCAAAACTTACCACCAAACGTTTATCATTAAAAGGTTAAAATGAAAAGCATATCACCAAAAGCTTACCACCAAAAGCTTACCACCAAAAGCTTACCACCAAAAGCTTACCACCAAAAGCTTACCGCCAAAAACTTCCAACAGGTTTAGCACCAGCAGGTTTACCACCAAAAGCGTACCACCAAAAGCTTGCCGCCAAACAATTAAAACAATAGCTTACCGCCAAAAAATAATTCCAAAAGCTTACCACCAAGAGCTTACCACTACGGCTTTTTTCCTCTTGACCACCACCCAAGAAGGGTGTTTCGCTGACTTCCCAACGCCCAGA
This sequence comes from Effrenium voratum, assembly GCA_963377175.1. Taxonomy (NCBI): domain Eukaryota; class Dinophyceae; order Suessiales; family Symbiodiniaceae; genus Effrenium; species Effrenium voratum. The sequence goes on along the minus strand of CAUJNA010000202.1, from coordinate 3,568 downwards.
CCCGGCGAGGGCGGAACCAACTTAGGCCATGGCCACCCTGGACGACTTTGCCGAGGCAACGGGCACGCGGGTCCAGGTGACAGGAACGCGGGCGGTTTTTGTTGGTAGGTCGACCTTCTTTCCATGGGTTGATTCGTCATTGAGGTCATTTTGGCAAGCGCTTCCAATCATTTGTCAATGCTAGCTAATTCTCCCACAAGTCTAGGACTTGATCTCCCAGTCTTTTCAACCATCGTTCTTTCCAAAAACCGGGCCAGCTTTCCTCGGTTTCCGGAGGTTTTCTAGAAAGAAGGATCCCTGGAAAGAATGGGGAAGGTGTCAATAGATTCTTGGGTCGGAACGCCAAAGAAATTTGACCTCCGGCTGGGCAAGAAACGGGAGAAGCCCAAAGAAAGATAATTGTAAGGTTCTTTCTCTCAAGGATGGATGCTTGAATGGAGCTTGTTCACGAGCGCGGCCGAGGCACGGGAGCCGCGGAGGAGCTGTGAGGCCATTCACTGGTCCGAGCCTCGGGCGTGGTCTGTGCTGACATTGAGGGCCCCTTTCAAGGTGTTGCGCATGTTGAGGAAGAGGGCCCACAGCAGCCTCGTGTATGACTTGGTTTTGCGGAAATCGGCAGTCGGCCTTCGCAGCATGCTGCGGTTTCTGCAGGATTCCCAGTCGGCTACAGGGGCTGCGTTTGCTCACGGCATTGCAGGCAAACGCATTGTTCATGCGCAATAAAGTGCCTGGAAATCGCATCTTGAAAGGTCACATCGGGCATTGCACAGATACAGAGCCGCATCTTGACCCAGGGCCAACATGTCTAAGACATGGACAACCTTTGCAACGCAGAGGTGTGCGTATCCTGCAGAACGGCATGCCAGAGCGTGCCCCGCAGCTTGATGGCGCAGCCGGTGGCGGGGCGCCCTGCTGATGAGATTGACACGCCTCTTCTGCCTCCTTCTGACTGAGGCATGACAATTTCAATGGGCCCAACGGTGTCCTATTGCGACCCATCACGACCTATCAAAGTGCTTGACTTGAGCGGAGCCCAAACATGCAAAAATCTTTGTGCTTGTGGGCTTTCGCTCAAACATAGTAAGCGTTGCTCGCTGAGCTTGCTGAAGTAGAAAAGCGCCCACGTGGAAGGCGGAGTTGTGCGTGTTGGGGCGGAGGATGTATCCCACGCAGCAGCATAGTGCGCAATGAAATGAGGGACCTTTATCTTGGTCAGCGCCGCTCACTTGTGCTCCCGGCTTGTGGGGGTTGTGGACCTTTACTCTAGGCCCTAGGCTTGGCAGCACAGTGTGCGCAGCTGCCCGTGGTAGCAGGCAGTCGGCTTTGCAGCAAGCTGTTTGCTACGGCTTCCGAAAGATTTGTTTTGTTGTTCAAGATTGGGCAGCGGAACCCTTGACATTTGGCAGTTACCGCCTGCTGGCTTTGCAGCTTTTCACGCCGAACCACAAGCGGACATCGCAAGTTTGCCAAGTGGACCCAAGCAGAAGTCTTTCGACGAGGATGCAAGATTTACAGCTCGAGCTGTCTCACTAGCCGTTTCCACTTGCGTGAAAGGACTTGGAGACGGAAGGCTCTCCTGCAGCGCTACCGAAGCACGCGCCACCCAGGCGCTTGAGCTTGCCATGGTGAAATCAGTTCCATTCAGACAGCAGTCTGAAACCTGTTGGAAAGCCCCGGGCTTTGGAACTTGGCAGTGAAGCAGGGGTGTTGCGAGCCTTTCAAGGAGCGAAACACCAGGGGCTTGGGCTGCAAAACGAGATCTTCAGGCATTCAACGACAACGTGCGTCTGCGTTCAGTCACACGCAGCAGCCATATAAACACTAGGGCGGATCTTTCGTTTGATGTCCTTTTGTCGGAGAAAAACCAATGGGGCGCGCAGTCTGGAGCAGTCTCCGCAGCTTGCGTTGAACTGTGGCGTGGACGAAGTGTGGAAGCTCATTCTGCCAGAGACTTGCCCGTCCTTGTTTCAACTGGGAGGGAAACATGGTTTAGCTTGCAGCATTGTTCTTTTCCGCAAGGCAGTGTTTAGGCACCATAGGAGCCAAGGCACGCTATGCAAAACATTGAGATTTCGCGGGGGCGAACAAGTGCGCGTTTTTGGCCTCAGAAACAGGGGCCGCAACACATGTACAAAAATGTAGAAGCCCTTGCGCGTTCGTGCTGTTCTTGTCTCGCAGGCCTGCTTCAGACAATGATGCCCTTGTGGCAGCAAGCCAGGAGAAGGGCTGCATCCGAGCAGTTTGCGACTAACGTCCCGCAAGCTGAGCACTGTCAGGTTTGCCAACGCCAGTGGCATCAAGGGAGTGTTTGGCAAAGCTGGAAGGCGCTTGGGTGGAGATTGCGCAGAAGTCATTCGAGTAGCGATCAAACATTTTCAAGGAACTCTTTTTCGGGGCGGTGCCAAAATGGGATTCCGCGGAAGGATTTGGCAGAGCGCGGAAGCTCGAGGAAGCTTCCGCGGAGCATAGTGCAAAGTCTGCTTTCGCGGAATGCCGCCGAAACTCTGATCTTGTTGGCTTGTGTTGCGCGTTGCAAAGAAGCAGCTGCCAGCAGGCATTGATTTTCTCAGAAAAGTGGCTTTCATGCATGCAAGCGGGTACGCGCTCTTGTTCTTAGTGTTAATTACACACAATGCGAGTAGCTACGACCCCAACAAGCCCATCAAACGTAAGCCTTGCATTTTGGTCACTGCTCGTTCAATCTACACGGCACAGACTTAGAAGTGTCATGGCTGACCGTTTCGGAAAACCATGCAGGCGCCGACCGTGCTGAATGCCGAGCTCCCGGTTTGGCGCTGGCTTTGCAAAATTTATCACCGCGCAAGCCTGCCTCACGCGCAACGCAGCAGTAATACTGGGTAGAACCCTTCCTGAAGACAACTGCCCTGCATCCTTTCTGTAATGTAATGCGGTCAGGGTCTGTGACGACAACGTTGCTTGAGATTGTCATGGTGAACTCTGGGCTTGGAAAGCCCTGAGCAGTCAAGTAGGGGTGTTGCGAGCCTTTCAGGGCTCAGCAAAACACAAGGGTGCCCCCGGTTGCCACTTTAGTTTACCCTTTGTCAGGTCAGCCTGCCGGCTGCTGCAAATAGACAAATAGATGCAGCTCCTTCGCATAAACATGCAGATTGCCTAGCAACATGCTCAACATGCCAGCTTAGCCTTCAGCTATTCTAGAACTGCCCTGCCTCGCGGAAGTGCCCCGCAAAACCTCCCCGCAGAGCTTGGAACAGAAAGCCAGTGCCGACTTTGCAAGCTCCGCAGTGTCTTGAGTGTCTTGGCCTTTACTCTCCCTGCTTGCGCGGAAGCAGCACTGTGCGCTGTAAACCGATCTCGTGTTCCCTGAAGCCTCGCTTCCAGGTGTCCAGAGCTTTAGGAACAAGCGCCAGCCGGCTGGTTGAGATTCTGACGCGCTTGCGAGAAAGGGTGCAAAGCAGGTTGACTTGGTCGCACCCTTGGCCATGACCAAGCCCGGGACTCTGACCACCTCTCCTTGCCTCGGCTGCAAAGCTTCGGGCGGTACCGATGAAAGAGGTCGCTTGACATGCGTTAGCGGGAGGCCATGGTG
>CAUJNA010000201.1:266421-297587 GCA_963377175.1 Effrenium voratum | reverse complement strand
CGCAGCCCACGTTGCCCTGCGCGGTGAGCCCGTCCAGCGTGGCCGAGCCCGTGAGGGCCAGCGAGTCCGCCAGCAGGTCCGTCACGGAGACCGACTCTCCCTCGAAGGCCAAGGCCCTGATCTGCATGCTGCACAGGTCCAGCGTGCCCGCCGACTGCTGCACCAGCCCGGGGATCGAGCCTCCGAAGGCTCCGAAGCGCAGCTTTGTGACTCCGCCCGGCGGCACCGAGAAGTCCAGGCGTGCCGTGCTCCAGACGCCCTGCGAGGGCGTGCCGAGGAAGGTGCCGGTGACGCCCACGTAGTCGTTGTCGGCCGCGCTGACGTACATCACCAAGTTGGAGGCCGTGCCCAGCCGGCACCGGCAGCCGAAGGAGTAGCGTCTCCCCGGCGTCAGCGTGTAGGTGCGCACAATGTTCAGGCGAAGGCGCTCAGGGTCATGGCGTAGCCCTCCAGCTGGAAGCCTCCCACCGTGAAGCTGGCCAAGGCCACGGAGCTCTGGCTGTTGGAGCGCACCAGAAAATTGCCTAGCGTGGTGAGCGTGGGCTCCAGCAGCACCTCGCCCAGGGTTGCCAGCGTGACGTCGTCGGCGCCTCCGTCGAGGAACTTGTGCTTCAGCAGCAGCGCCGAGGCCGCCGTGTCCTCCTCCGCCTCCACCGCGTTGCCGGTCTCCAGGGTTGCGTCCAGGATCTGGAGGCCGTAGACGTCCACCGTTCCAGCCGTCTGGTTGGGCAGGCCCGGCGCCTGGAAGTGCGCCCCGAAGTGCAGCTTCGCCACCCCGTTCGGAGGCACTGTGAAGTACATCTTGGCAGTGCTCCAGGCACCCTGGTCGCCCACGAAGCTGCCGTACAAGGGGTGTAAAAACTTTTCTGCCTCGGACATGTACACCACGAAGTTGGAGGCCGTGCCGAGCCGGTAGCGGCAGGCGAAGAGGAGCTCTCGGCCCGGGGTCAAGTTGTAGCGCACGATGTTCCACGGGTTCACCGCCAGGGTCAGGGTGTAGCCGTCCACGCTCACTGCGCCCGCGGTGTGCGTGGCCAAGACCACACTGCAGCCGCTGCTGGGGCGAACCGTCCAGTTTGACAGCGAGACGTCCGTGGGGGCCAGGATCTGCTCTCCTATGGCGGCCACCACCTCGTCGGCCCCTCCGTCGTCCGGAAAGCGCACAGCTATTTGCAGCGCCGAGGCTGCCTCCGTGACTCCGAGCTTGCCGGCAAGGAGGCCGTCTACTTGTGCGATGGTGTAGTAGCTGAGCAGCGCGGCTGCGATGCTCGAGGCCGTTGCCGTGTCCTGGTCTGCGGCCGAAGTACGCCACCAGCGCCGAGGTGATTTGGTTGGTTGTGAACACGTCCTGGTCCGGGCCCGTCCGGTAGGCCAGCAGCGCGCCCGCGATGGCGGCCTGCGTCTGCGTGTCCTGCGCGCTTGCCGTGCGGTAATCTCCCAACAGCGCGTCCACTTGCGCCGAGGTGTAGTAGGCCAGCAGCGCGGCCGTGATGGCGCTGGTCGTCTCCGCGTCCTGCGCCGTTCCGGTTCGGTAGTCTCCCAACAGCGCGTCTACCTGCGCCGAGGTGTAGTAGGCCAGCAGGGCTGCTGTTATGGCAGCGTCAGTGCCCGCCGTGGAGTAGCAGTCTGCCGTGATGCTCAGCGTGTCGCCGTTGGCAATAGCCGGCGTTCCCCTAGCCAGGCGTTGAAGGCCTGCGCCTCCTCCAGCTCTCGCTGGCGCTTCAGCAGCAGCGGCTGCAAGTTGTAACTGGGGTACGTCCTGCGAAACCACTGGAGCATCTGAGGCTCGTTGCGAGGTTCTAGGGACATCATGGTTTTTACACTAGGACGCTAGCTCCCGCCGTCAGCCGGTCGTACGCCGACTGCCTCTTGAGCATGCGCGCGGCGCTTCTACAGGCTCGGGCCGTACCTCCTCGGGCCGTACCTCTCTGTGTACCTCGGGCTCGGGCTGTACCTCGGGCTCGGGCTCTAGCTGTGGCTCAGCCTTGGGCGCTGCCTTGGGCTTGGGCGCTGCTTTGGGCTTGGGAGCTGGCGCGGCAACTGTCTTGGGCGCAGCCTACGGCCTTGCGCGCGGTACGGGCTGGGTGCTGGAGAACACGCTCTTCGGCCAGCAGGGCAGCGAGGACGCGGCCGTGCAGGTCCGAGGACTGCTTGCTGTGTATTCCGGCACAGGAAAGAGCTTGATCTTTCCCACCCTTTGTTTCACTTGCCAAATTCGAAGCCGGGAAGCCGGGCGGCGAGTCTGTCAGCGCACTGCTACACAGCAGGACGCTGACGGAGTTTTCCGGGCAATCCGGGCGGCGAGTCTGGGAGTGCGTCGCTGTGTACCGACGCGCTCCCAGAGTTTTCCGGGATAAACCAAAGAGCTGGTATCAGCTGAAGTACTTTAAGTAAAGCGTGGTTAGCTCCTCACATGGACCGGCTGCTGGGGGACGTCGCCGTGCTTCACTCTCCCTTCTTCGGTTCTGGAAAGCTGGAGTACTACCTCGCCGCCCGGTCCGGGCCTGGAGGTGCGCGGCGTCGACGCCTTCGAGCCCGTCGCAAACCTGCACCGCTGCTACTTGAGGCAAGACCCGGTCTTCCTGCGCTCCTTGCTGCGCCTGGTGGGGCGCGGGTGGACAGGCGAACCTACTTCGGGCACCTCCTGCCGGGCGCTCAGAAAAGGCCGTGCCGGGCGCCGGACCGCCTGCGCGTACGTCCTGCTGCGCAACAGCTTCTCGGGAAAGTGGGGCTCCTTCGCACAGCAGAGGCCGCTGGCACTGAGCAGCGTGCGGCGTCTGCAGCCACCGTGCAATGTGACCGTGCGGCACCAGGATGCGCTGGCATATCTACGCGCTCTGCCCTGCCTGGCGCACCAGTGCATCTACGCTGACCCTCCTTACATTTTCCCCGGCCGCAGCATGAACTACTATGGTACGAGAGGGGGCCACGACCTGGTCTTTCACACGGAGCTGCGAGACGCACTCTTCGCGAGTGGCCTCTCTCTCTTTAGAGGGGGTTTCCCAAATGGTTTATATTCTACCTGAGAGTCCAGCATTTGACCTCGTCCTGCGAAGGATTCGAAGTCTAAAACGCTGCGTGGAGGCGTGTGGCTGCAAAATACTGACCCCTAGATATGCGCCGCAATTTGGCTCCAGGTTGCATTTCAAGCGATGTCAAGCTTTGCCAAAGGAAACCCCTTTTCCCTTTTTTTCGGGGACCCCTTTTTTTGGGACCCCTTGTTTTTCTGTTTTTTTGTTTTTTTCTTAGCCCTGCAAAGGTTGGCTCGCTTGAAATGCAACCTGGAGCCAAATTGCGGCGCATATCTAGGGGTCATTATTTTGCAGCCACACGCCTCCACGCAGCGTTTTAGACTTCGAATCCTTCGCAGGACGAGGTCAAATGCTGGACGGACGAGTGCTAGGAGCCTCTCAGGTAGAATATAAACCATTTGGGAAACCCCCTCTAAAGAGAGAGCAAGGTAAGTGAATCAGCCTGCTTCTTGGGCGGGCGAGCAATTGCTCTGCTTTGGCAATGCAATCCTGCGGGAATCAAGCAGGTTGCAATCGTGAGCTGCCACAGTTTACAATTGCAAATCTGATAGCCTGCAAAGCCCCCATCGGGGCGAAGCAGCTCCGGAAGCCAACATATGACAATATTGATGGTAACAACTGGTTCTCAAAAAAGGGAGAAATTGTTGTCATCTTGGAATGTGCAAAGCGAAAGCCACCAATTGACTGACAAGCCTGGTCTGCCAAGTGCAGTGGGTGGTTATCTTCCAAGAAGTAAGAAAACGAGATCGCCACATCTGTGAATTGGACAGTTGTAAATCGAATATGGAAACGGAGCATCTTTATGGAAAGTACTTCCGACGGACTGGTCTGAAGTTGGCTTACGGCAAAGCGCTGCTGAAAGTGACTAACCCGTCAAAGACTGGGTGTTGTTCCAAGGAAGTTTGAGAAACTTATGATGAAGCTTAAACCAAGAGCTCTTACAAAACACAGCGAAATAAACAATCAGGTTAATCGACAAGGGAAGCGAAGCAAATGAATCAGACCTGGGAACGGAAAGGAATTAAACATTGTGTGTGAAGGCAAGGTTCATAATTGGAAGGGTGATCGGTGGAAGGCGTGGCTGTGTGGAAAGCATTCCAAGTGCAAGAAATTGTAATTCACTAAATGGTCCGAAAGGCAAAAGGGGCGAACAGAGTAATAGCAAAAAAGGGAAAAGGGTGGAAGTGGCGGAGATTGGAACGGCATCCATTTGACCAAGGAATTTTGAGCTGCATGCGGATCATGGAACGTGAGAACGGCCACAAACTCCAGGTACTGTGTTTGCAGACTTCCGGCAGGTTTCACCCGCCAAAATAAGCAAGCCGGTCCAACCCGTGGCCAGCCCGCCAAAGCCCATCAAAGCGGCTCCAAAAGCAACGGGCCGGCCGCGAAAGCCCCACACTGGTGGCAGCCAGCGCTTATGGTCTTCTGTTTAAGCCGTGCCTCGCCCTCCAAAGAAGCCTTGACATTGCTGCCGCTGACAAAATGCACCCCTTCTTAGCTTTGCCTTCTTGCAATGTTGTTCCTGCCTGTTCATATGATCTTCGTGTTTGCGTTGCTTGCAGGTATGATTCGCGGCCAGAAGCTCGCCTAACTTTTGCTTTCTGGCAGCAGACCAGTGTTCCCATTAACAGCCCTACACGCCCCGTTTGCTCAGGTGCCGTTTTGCCAGGAGCCCAGTCTCTCCTGCTCACATGTGTTCGCTGCTTGTTCGGACGCCATTTTCTTGCTTTTCTTTCCTTCCAAGAATGCCCTCGTTTGCATTATTCAGGCGCCGCACCTTTATGTGCCAAGCTTTTATGACCGTCTTCATTTTCCTCAATCCGCATTTTGCTTAAAATTTCTTAGCCAAATGAATGCCGCCGCAGCATGTGAAACGGAGACAGCTTGGTGCCTTGGACGTCTTGAAATGGCGTGAGTCGGAGGTCCGGCAAACTCGGAGCTTGTCTTCTTGCCCCCAGAAGGGGGGAGCGGTCGGAGCCGCAGGGACGGAGGCCGAAGGGGAAGGTTGTGCTTGTCCCACTTGCCCCAAGTCTTATCAGAGTCCAGTTGAACCTGCCGCCACGGCCGCGGAGCTTAGATGGAGCACAGTCACCATGGCGCGCTTCCGGAGGTTTGAGAACAGCGGCAATTGCTGGAGAAGGAAGCCTCCAATCAGGGTCTGGGATCTGCTGGTCCTTGCTGCTGGAGGAGTTGGAGTTCGCCAACTCCGTGTCGCCCCCCATCGGAAGAGTGATACTGGCAAAGCAAGGCCAGACATGGCACAACTGCAAGAAAAGCGGGGCGAGCAAGGAGCAACGGCTGCGAAAAAAGAAGTCAAAGCAACAACTGAAGGTGGACAGTGGAAAAACACTTTGAGCTCGCGACTGGGTCACCTACTTCAAGGCGGCTGCAAACAGGCACTTTTCAGGGTTCAAAGCAAAGATCAAGCTCCGAAAGCAGCTAAAGAGGAAGAAATGAAACAGAGCAACTGGTGTTTGAGCTTGGTCCAAACTTTAACGCGATGGAAGGACGTTCACGGATCATGAAATCACAAGCAGCTTGGATCTCCTCGATCATGAGAGGGGTGTTGGGGTGAACAGGCAAACCAAGGTCAAGCAAGAAGGAATCCCCATCGAACGGCGTGGTGAAGATGTGGGCAATCTCAATGCTTCGAAGCATAGTTTGAACAATGAAGAGGCACTCTCTGAGCTTGGCAAGTTCGGAACGAGTTCGTAAAGAAGCATCAGTGCCCATGAAGTAGAGCATCGCGTTCCGAAGGTTCTCAACAGGTCCGTGGGCTAGGTTGATTCGTTGCTGAAACGATCTGTCAGCCTGAAGTTCAGTCGCCATTATGGAGGCAAAGTTTTGCCAATCCATGCTGTTAGATATACTGATGGCGCCGAAAAGCTGCGGAAAAGCGAACATAGTGCAAAAGCACACGCAGAGAGCTAAGCTGGCTCCGGAGCGACATCCGCCCGGGCAATCGCGCGCAAAGCGGGAACAAAGCTGCACCAAAAATATGTCCTGATCGTCTCAAAAATAAATAAAATGTTTGTTGCACATGAAGGGGAAGCGCATGTTGTGAGTGCTTCTCAAATAAAACCGAGTGTGCTCGAGCCCAAACTAATCACAAACAACCGATTCAACGTCAAGCGAAATTAAAGGAGCGTCTTAACAGAAGCATACCTTCCAGACTGTTGGAAACAAAAAAGAGATTCCGAGCTCTTGCTTTCTCGTTTCCAAGATGACTTTCTTGATGGCCTTCCGTTGCTTGCAGGCATGCCTTCGTGAGAAGCCCGCTGCGTGGGCAAGAACGCTTCTGCCTTGCGGCCGCTCTCCTTCCGACAGGCCTTGCAAAGATGCGCTGCTCAAGGCCGAGCGCTCGCACCAGCGGCGTCGCGTTGAAATTCTCAAGGAAGACAACCAGTTCTTTGCCATCGGGCAAAGTTGGCGGAGAGCGCGTTGATCAGCTTAAGGAGGATTTGGACCGGATCTGCTGAATGATCACGCGCTAAAGAAAAAACTAGGCTGGCTTCTGGAAAAGTTTGCTGCGTGGGTGGGCGTAGACGCTTCTAGCCTTGCGGCCGCTCTGATGGCCCAGCGGCCTCCCTGTAACGCGCTGCGCAAGAGGCTTTGCAAAGATGCGCTGCTCGAGGCCGAGCGCTCGCGCCAGCGGCGTCGCATCGAGATTCTCGAAGCTGCTGGAGAGCGCGGTCAAACTTCTTGAGGAGAGAGTTGAAGATTACAGGACCGTGGCGCAAGTCTCCAGAGAGCTTGGCAACGTTGCTTAATGTTGCCATTTCGGGGTCGGAGTAGGGGAGGTTCGGCGCCACCTGCGTGGTAGCGTGCTTTCTTCCGTTGATTTGGTTTAAGACGTCGGGCAGCAGAAGCGCTACGCGACAACATGGCCTTCTTGATCGCGCGGATGGTGCGCTCCGCAAAGTAGGCGTGGCCCCTGCTCACCACGCTGACATCCACCGGCGCCGTGTCGGGCAGCTCGCTGAGCATCACGGGGCGGCCAGCTTGCTGAGCTTGGCCGCCGGAGTCACAGGCAGCACTCTCGGGTCTGCGGTTCACTTTGGTTTGTTAGGCGTGTCAAATTGACTTGTAGGATTGGACCTGTCAATTTGGGTTGTAGTTCGTCAGATTGGATTGCTTCCGTCAGATTGACTTGTGGAACAAAATCGGATTGCTTTGTTGCAGGCGTCCGCTTGGCTTGCTGCGACAGTCGATTTGCGTTGTGTCTGTCAGATTGGCTCAGTTCAGAGGTCAGATTGACTTGTGACGGAGGGAACGTTCGGAGTGGTCAGATTGGCTTGTGGCCTTCCACAAGACTGTCGTGTGCAACTTGACAGCTCAAGGGTCCGAGGCGGTTTGCTTTGCTTGTTTTTGCAAGAGAAAACCATTCTTGACGGAACACAAACATGTACACAAGCACGCGCATGCGCAAACAAAGAAACACAAGTGCCAACGCAGCAACAAGAATAACATGTTTTTTTAAGGTCTTCACATTTTGGAAAAACGGAAAACATTTTTTGAATTTTTCGAATAGAATGATAACGTGCAGCTAGCGCTTGAAACAGCGAACGCATGGCGATGGGTGTTTGTGTTCTTGCAAGAGAGGGTTTTGTGTTGTGTTTTCATTGCTCGTGCTGACTGCGAGTTATGTTGCTGGAGTTGTGTTGCGCCAAGAGAAGTGCCAGCAAGTGTGTCCGTAGCCGTTTCTGACACGACACGCGCAATTGTCTGTCTTTGTGGTCGCGCAGGCACAGACATGTTGGGTGCAGTTTGACACGCGCAGCCTGGCTAGGCAGATGCGGTGGGCCGACGTGACCGACCAGGATGGCGTTGAGCTCACTTGGTGCTGGACGACCGAGGCTGCGTTCTTGCGTGTTGACGCGTTTCTTTCGCGCCCTGTGCAGGAGTACGTGCGAAGAGGCTGTGCGCTGACGTTGTCAACTCCAGACGGAGCCTGAGTGTTTGGTTGTTGTCGAAAACGTTTGTGTTTAAGGTGGGCTGGGTCCGCGTTGACAAGGCGTTGGAAATGGGAAAGTTGTTTACGGAGCGCGCATTCCTGCCAGGATTGGTCCGTGCCCTCGCACAAAGAGAAGGCAGGGAGGGTTGAGGCCGTGCGCTTGCTTCGGGGCACGTTTAGCCCGCGTTTCCTGCCTTGGGGTGGTTGGTGTGCGTGGGTGCGTGTGCGTGTGTGTGCGCGTGTGCGTGCGCGTGTGCGTGTGCGTGCGCGAGGTTTCTCGTGTGGTTTCTTGTGTGCCTGTGTACGCGTGTTTCTGTGTGCGTTTGCCACTGCGTGCTTTGATGCTAGCTCTCGCTCGGTGAGTGTTGTTGCAGCGCAGGAAGCGATTGCGCCGTCTGACTCGACAGCAAAGGCGCTGGCGGGGTTTGTCGCAAAGCAAGATTCGCTCTGTGCTTGGTTGAGGCAAGACCGAAGAAGAAGGACAAGAGGGCTGCCGCGCCCAGCTTTTCCAATGATAGCTGGGACGAGGCGTGGAGGAGGCGGCTTGCCGCAACAGCGCCAGACACTGTGCGCAGGAAATGGAGGCGGAGATTTCTCGTTTGATAGCGGAGAATGCTGCTGTGTCATCCGAGGCAAGTGTGCGCCCGTGTGTGTGTGTGTGCGTACACGCGTGTGTGCGCGTGTGTGTGTGTGTGTGTGTGTGTGTGTGTGTCTGTGTGTCTGTGTGCGCGTGTGCGTGGGTGCGTGCGTGCGTGCGTGCGTGCGTGCATGCGTGCGTGCGTGCGTGTGTGTGTGTGTGTGTGTGTGTGTGTGTGTCTGTGTACGCGTGTGCGTGGGTGCGTGCGTGCGTGCGTGGGCGCGTGGGTGCGTGTGTGTGTGTGTGGGTGTGTGTGTGGGTGTGTGTGAGTGCGCATGTGTGTGTGCGTGTGTGCGTGTGTGCGTGCGTGCGTGTGTGTGTGGGTGCGTTTGTGTGTGCGTTTGTGTGTGCTTTTGTGTGTGTGTGTGCGTGCGTGTGTGTGTGTGTGTGTGTGTGTGTGTGTGTGTGTGTGTGTGTGTGTGTGTGTGTGTGTGTGTGTGTGTGTGTGTGTGTGTGTGTGTGTGTGTGTGTGTGTGTGTGTGTGTGTGTGTGTGTGTGTGTGTGTGTGTGTGTGTGTGTGTGTGTGTGTGTGTGTGTGTGTGTGTGTGTGTGTGTGTGTGTGTGTGTGTGTGTGTGTGTGTGTGTGTGTGTGTGTGTGTGTGTGTGTGTGTGTGTGTGTGTGTGTGTGTGTGTGTGTTTGAGCGCGCGTGCGTTTGTTGCCAGCGCAATCTTGCGCAGGCAGGGTGTTGGTTGGACATGGGTGGGGGCTGAGAGCTCAGGATAATGTTCAGTTTGGAAGTGTTTGACAAGCGGGCGCAGAGGCGACGAGTTGGCGCGTTGTTTGGAACGGCGAGTGCGGCGGGAGCGGCGGAAGGCCGGGGTGCGTGCGCGCATGTGAGCTGTTACTTCGGATCTTGAAGGCAGTGGCTGCAGCGGCGGGTTTGCGAGAGCAACGGGTCGTACCGGAGGCAAAACGCTCTTTTGGAGTAGAGGTTTTTCGGGTCCTATCAGCTCGCAGGTAGCCGTGAGTCGAGGGCGCTGGCAGGCGAGGTTTGCAAGCGCTGAGGCGCATGTCCTTGTCGGGTTGTGTTTCTGTGCCACGGAGGACGCCGAGGCTGAGGATATGCAAGAGAGCTTGGCGTACTTGCTACCGCCGTGGCACAAGACCCGCAGAGCACGAAACCAAGAGGCGACGGGCAGCAGTTTTGTGCCCACGCGGCTGCAGACTGGCTGCGTCTCAGGCCCGCGCGATGAACGGGAACGCACCGGAGCTTCAAGGCGCCTTGTTAGTTTCGTGTGAGAGGGCGCAGCTTCTGGCGGCAGCCTGCAAGGTGGCGGCGTGGCAGACGGTGCCCGGAGCGGGTTTCCAAACCCCACGGGCACTACGTGCTGGGTGGCTGTCGTTTTGCAAAGCCTTTTCGCTCTGCAGTCGACGTCCAGTGTAATCCGACAGCACGCATCCAGTGAAATGTGTGGACAACGTTGCGCGCTTTGTCTTTTGAACGCGACGCAGCTGGCTAGCAAGACCGGAGAGCGAAAGCCGGACTTGGCGCAGTTGTGGGGAAGTTGGTTGGCAGCGGCAGGGCGAGACATTATGCGCCAAGATGATGCCGGAGAGTTTTTGCAGTTGCTTCTTGCAAGCAGTGCTGAGTCGCGGGAGATGTTTGCCCAGGAAACTTTTCACGAGGACACGTACGTGCCACAGTGCAGCACGTGCGAGGGGAGAGTTGCCCACCGCCGAGCACGAGGTTTTGTTGGATGTTTTTTTCCCAGAAGAAAAGCCGAGAAAGACAGATTTGTCTGTGTGCTTGAGCCCAAACCGAAGTGTGGCTGAGTTTGAGACACAGCATACTTGCAGTTGTGGTGAAGTTTACCGCGCAGAGCGTGCGACGCTTCGCGCTTTTGGGCCCGGGCGCGTTCTTGCGCTGCGAATCATGCGGAACAAAGACAGACGAGAAGTGCTGCGTGTGCCTTTAACTCTGCGGTTGGAGGCGCGGGAGTTCCGTCTGAGAGCAGGTGTGTGCCACAGTGGCAGCAGTTATCAGTGCGGGCATTACACGTGCTTTGCGCCATTGAGTGATGGCAAGCAGTGGGTGCTGTACGATGATGGCGCCGTTCAAGTTTGCAGCGTGCCAAAAGAATTGTGCTTAGCGAGCCGAGTGCTGTTCTACGAACTTGCAGAGCTTGCAACAGAGCCCACGGGGCAAATGGAAGCGTCAAGACTTGAGGTGGCCAAGACGGAAGAAGAGCTGGTTGCCCCCGCTTTGCCAGAAGATGCCGCGCCAGCCATGCGTGCCAGCGGCGAGCAAAATGTGCACGTAGAAGAGGCGCCTGGCGCGTTGGTTGCAGACGGAGAGGGTGATGCTGCAAACTGGAAGAGTGCTGCGGACGAGAGCGTGGTAGCGGCGGCCAGCCTGACCCATGCGCTCGAGGAAGTCGCGGAAGGGATGGAGACGACTTGCGGCCTTTGCGACGAGGAGCTAAAGTGTTTGGAGCATATGCACGTTGGGCGCGGGCAAGATGCCTTGGAGCGTGATGCAGAGCGCTTGCTGCGTGTCTTTGAACGCACAGGGGGCCCATCAGCCTGCCACGCTCTGCTACAAGAGCTGCCTGCTTTCCTCTCGCAAGATGGCGCGCAGACCGTGCACGCAGCGGCAAACGCGTGGCATGCGGAGCTGTCAGACCTGAGCGAGGACTGCGTCAACGGAGTGACAGCGATGCAAGTGCAGCCTTTTGTGGTTCGTGGGCCACGGACATGCCACTGGTGTTCTACACGGACATTTTTCACGCCCTCGTTGGAAGCATCTTGCACAAGGAACTGTTTGTGCAGATGAACGGCCGGTGGAAGACAAAGAACCGGTACTGGGCTGCAGGAACGGCCAACATTGGGCAAGGCAAGTCCCCAGCCATGGAGCCGCTTCTGCAAGCAATGAAGAGGGCCCTCAGTCGCAACCCTTCTTTTGCAGTGGGCGTTGCCAGTGATGGCTTTCATTACCAAAGAGCAAGCACAACCGCGTCTGCCGTGTTAAAGCTGCGGCAGTGTAGTGGCTATCTCAGCTTCTTCAGTGATGAGAGTGGAATGTGTTTGTCCCCAGCTCCGGCCTCTGGGGGGTCGACGGACGCGGCCAAGCACGTTTCTCTTGGAGCAATCGGCCAGACAGGGAGCGTGCTCTGAAGGCAGCGGCTGCGCCGCCAAACCCGGCAGAGCCCGTGCCCGAGCCTCAAGCATTGGAGTTGCCTCTAACGAATGTACACTGCGTGTTGATTGGGCAGCTGGATGTCTTTACAAAGTTCTGGGCGCAGCTAGCGCGCGCAAAGCAGATTGGCCTGGCTCAAAGGTTTCTGTTTTCCTTTGCAGTGAGGCAGTGCGCAGCCAAGAAAGCATGGAACCGTTTTTTGGAAGAAGTGGCCTTGCCCGTTTTAGAGCAGGCTTTCACGATTGTCCTGCGCCGGTTGGGGCCTTGCGTCCCGATCCCGCCCGATTGCTTTAGGTTGACGGAGGAACAGGAGACTGCCGTGGACAACTTAGCAGAAGTCCGTGCTTTGTTTGAAGCTCGCGAATCAGCGCGCGTTGCCTTTCGACAAGCCATGCCAAAGACCATGTACTGGCTTGGGACAAGCATCACCACATACTGCAGCACTGCTGGCCACATGCGTTGCGTGGCACAGTCCCCGAAACCTGTCCTGTCGTCGTGTCCGACGAGGCATTTTGCAGCGCTGTGGCGTTTGTGCACCGCCGGTTTGCGTACGGGCATGCCGTGCTTAGCGTGTCGGTGCAGGAGGCAGCGTGGTTGTCGACGACCGCGCCTCCCCACAAAGAGAAAGAAGACCTCATGCCGACAGTGTTGAAGCTCCAGCAGCGCGTAGCTTCGAAGGTGCAGTGCGCAGAAGGTGCCGCGTGTCCTTTCGCGTGGCATTGCACGTACTTCCTCACAAGCCTTGGGCACGCTGCGGGAACTTTGTTGATCACAAGCACTGGCAAGCATGACCATGCTGAACCTGAGGTAGGCAGCGGCAGGCCTGCGAAGTTGTGGACGCCAAGGCAACTAGGCGACGCCTGTCACTACATGGCATCGACAGAGAAGGGGCAGCGCAGTGCCAGGCAGTTGCAGGAACACATGGTAGCGAAAAAGCACGCAGCCGGCAGCTTGCCCACCTTGGAGCAAATGAGCACTTGGATGCAAAATCACAGTCGCAAGCGGCGCGACCCAAGCTCCAAACAAGTGACTGCCGCTGGGCAAGAGGTTGCGCCGACATAGCTCTGGAGGACTGGCCCCGTTGCGGCAATGCCCTGAAGGACTTGTATTTGCTAGGCCCGCAAGTTGTGTCTGCGGCAGAGGTATTTGTGCCTTTCACGTGCAGAGGCATGTTGTCGAGACTGAGTCGCTACTCCGAAGAGTTTGTAAACTTGGCCGTGGATGCCAAAATGAAAGTGTTAGACCGCGGGGCAGGCGTCGCCACTGTGTCCTTGCTTGTCAAAGACGGTCTGAGGTGCACGGATGTTGGCGCAGGTGCTGGCCGTGTGCAAGGCCGAGCATTCACCACGCGTGCCGTTCCTTTTCTGCAAGCTACCATGCACCAGGAGACTACTGCCAACTATGTCCGCTTGTTTCGGGTTGCTGCGGAGTTGTGGGAAGCGTGCCACCCTTCCCGGCCACCTCTGAGGGAATGTGTCCGGCAGCTCCACAAGGATTTTGCACCGAGCATTGAGACGGCGCGGCAAGAAGTTTTCCCAACAGCCGGCCATGTGACGATTGGTTCCATTTCAGGCAGAAGGGCTCCGACCTTGCCAGTCTTTTCAGAAGCGTGGGGTGGCATGTTGAGACGGCTGGAAGCCATGGACGAGGGCACGGTGCAAGCCTGGCTGAGGTCTCAGTACACCTTGCCAGTGCCGCCCATGTTGAGGCAAGCAACTTCCAGTGCCGCCACTTGCCATTTTGCATCCTTCTGGGTGGGTGTGCGTGGCATTTGGCCCGGCTCTGGCTCGGCGAACGAAAGCGCCGAGTCGTTGCACTCGGCGTGGCAGAGACTGCTTGCGAGTCTTGGAGGCAAAGGCAATGTAGTGACCAGCCTGAAAACCATGCAAGAGTTATACAAGAAGTGGGCGTCCTTTTTTAGCTGGCACAAAGCAGATGAACTGCGGGCCTTGCCGGACAAAACGGACGCCAACTTGCTCAACGGAGACTTGTTGCAGCGAGGCGGTCGCTCCACCGCGTATGACTTGTGTCGGGCCCACGAGCTGGAGCCGGTGTGTGTTCAGGAAGCTCTTGCGTGTGGAGGGACGCTGTTGGCCATGCCGCTCTCGGCAGAGCGCTTGCCGCTGGATAGAGAGGCAGCAGGACTTGGCCTGGCAGTTCTAAGGGCGGAACCTGCCAAGACGCAGAGCGCGCTCTTGAGCGCAGGGGTGCTGCAGCCAAGCCCGCCAGGAGGGCCCACCTTGCGTCTGGGGGCATACAAAAGATTGTTCTCGCAGTTGGCGTACGTTTGGGTGCGGCCCGAAGGCCCCCTGCTTTGCAGTTGCCGTTTCTTCGCGCTCCACGCGCAGTGTGAGCACGTGTTGTTCGCACGCGCGCAGTCATGGCCGTGTCGCCCTCCCGACATTTCTTTCGAGGAGCTGCCGCGCAAGCGCAAGGCAGGCGCCAGGGGTGCGGCAGGGGGCGCGCCAAAGAAGGGCCGCGTTGTGAAGACTCTGGATTGAAGGGTCAGCAAGCATTTGCGTAGCAGGCAGAAGCAGCGGAGAAGCAAAGACGTCGGTTGAGGAAAAGCGTGCGCAGGGTCAGAAATGTGTGTTGTTGTTGTTGTTGTTGTTGTTGTTGTTGTTGTTGTTGTTGTTGTTGTTGTTGTTGTTGTTGTTGTTGTTGTTGTTGTTGTTGTTGTTGTTGTTGTTGTTGTTGTTGTTGTTGTTGTTGTTGTTGTTGTTGTTGTTGTTGTTGTTGTTGTTGTTGTTGTTGTTGTTGTGGTTGTGGTTGTGGTTGTGGTTGTGGTTGTGGTTGTGGTTGTGGTTGTGGTTGTGGTGTTGTCGTTGCGCCGTCGCGTGCAGTGGCGGGAGTCTTGTTGCGCGGCCATCCCTTTTGCTCGTTTTGGATGTTTTTGCACGATAGATTTTGCACGATTCTTGCTTGTTGCGGGGCTTCTGAAGGGGATACTTAATTAGTGCCCGGTTTCAAGGGGCTTCAGGCCGGGCGAGCTGCTCAATCCCTCGCAAACCAATCTGACGTGTCCAGAAGGGTCTGACCGATGTCACAAGTCAATCTGAAGGGTCCACATGTTGACAAGCCAATCTGACGGGTCTGACAAGCGTGTTTGCACTCTCGCCATCAACAACACGGCCAACGCCGGGAACTTCACCACGGGTGACGTGTCCACGGGCACCCTGACGGCCTTAGGCGCAGCAACCGCGGCAAGCTTCGCAGCCACCAGCAGCCCCGCTGGACTGCAAGCCTGGACTGCACCTTTACGGCCACAAGCGGCGGAGTGTCGACGGGCAGCGTGGTGTGCGGCAACACGACAAGCTTGGGCACGGTCTCCGCGCGACCAACACCTCCGACTTCTCGAAATCTCTTCTTGGCGGGCGGAGCAAGGTGCAGATTTCCAACAACAGCGCAGCCTCCGACAGCGGGCCGGAGCTGCGGCAACCAGAGTGCGCGGCGCAAGCTTATTATGATTAACGATAAGGTGCTGGTGCAGACGAAGAGCCTTCTGACCAACCAAAGGAACCGGCTGCCTGGTGTAAAGGCAACCGGGCACGTGGATCCAACTCAAGCTTCACCAACTTGTCGGACAGCAGGGTAAAGACAGAGATGGTCAAGGCCGACGTGAGAGCTGCTGCAGCTCTTTGACTCCGTGGAGGCCAAGCAGTACAAGCGCTCCGACATGAACGGAACCTGAGGCTGGGCTTTGCCTTGAACGAAGCGAAGTGGAACCTGACGGGGACTGCCCGGCAAGGGCTTCAGGGCTGGACAAGGTGGAGCCCAGTGCGGCCGAAGATCCATAAGAAACATGGCTGACAAACCATCAAGGCCGTCTACAAGAATTCCCGCACCGGCTTTTGGCAGCATAACGTTGCCCTGCGCGTGAGCCCGCCCAGAGTGGCCAAGTCCGTAAGGGCCAGCGTCGGCCGTCACGGAGACCAACTCTCTCTCAAAGGCTGAGGCCCTGATCTGCATGCTGTACAGGTCCAGCGTGCCCGCCGCTGCTGCACCAGCCCGGGGATCGACCCGCAGCGCAGCTTCGCAACTCCGCCGGGGCGCGCAAGAAGTTCAGGCGCGCCGTGCTCCAGACTCCCTGCAAGGCCGTGCCGAGCAAGCTGCCAGTGATGCCCACATAGTTGTTGTCGGCCGCGCTGACTCTAACGCGCATCACAAGTTGGAGGCCGTGCCCAGCCGGTACCGGCAGCCGAAGGACTAGCGTCTTGCTGGCGTCAGGGTGTAGGTGCGCACGGTCATGGCGTAGCGCTCCAGCTTAAGCCTGGCTATTAAGGACTTGTGCTTTAGCAGCAGGGCCAAGGCCGTCGTGTCTGCCTTAACCTCTATCTTGCCTCCAGTGTTGCGTCCAGGATGTGTGGGTGTGTGTGTTTTTTTTTACCTTGTGAGTTTACATTCGGCCATAAGTTCTACTTGCGCTGCCATGTTTGACTACTTAATAACAATGAAAGTTGTAAGCAGTCTGCGTTCCGCGGTTGTTCGACGCCGTTCAATGCTTTGGCTGCAACCTCAGCACACGTTCTTGAGCCGCGCTCTTGAACCGCATCCCCTGCGGGTTGGGTTGCTGCCTTGATACAGCGCGTCAGGCACAGGCCCCGCGTCACTGCCGGCCTCAGTATGGAAACATGGTTAGCGCTTCCCCGCTGGGGTTTGCCTCTTCTGACACCGCGTGTCAGGTTGCCCTGCAAATTTCAGGAAGAAGGAATGCCGCGTGCTTGCCCTGCAGCCCACAATAATCCCTCTTATACCATAGGCTAACACGGCAGGTCAGGTTACCTTGGTCCCCCAAGAAGAAGGCCTTGCGCCGCGTGCTTTTCTGAGTTAGCAAGAATCAATTCCATGGCCTGATGCCGGTGTCTGCGTGCGGGCTTTTGTAGGATCAACCCGCATTTGCTTTCCCTGACACCTCGGGTCAGGTTCCTTGGTCCGCCAACAAGAAGGCCATGCCCCGCGTGCGCGCCTTGAGGCTTAGTGAGAACATTCTCCATCGCGCCTTTCCCTGACACCGCGTGTTAGGTGATTGGAAAGTTCTTTGAAAGACCACGCAAGCCTTGCTGAACCGCCTTCGCATCTACATCGACTACATTCTCATGCGGACAGGCCTTCACACAGGCTCCGTTGCGCTTTGGCCATCTTCTGTCACTGTGTGCGTTCACCACTGCCTTCACAAATTTGAGCCATGATTTCACACGGGAGCTTTGGAAGCCTTCACGTGGAACGCGTCCAAGGGCATCGCTGCCTTGGCCCGTCAACAGCCGCCGAAGAGCCGGAGATCGCGCAGCCGTCCGCGGACACACAGCCTTTGCATGAGCCTTCCCCGGTCACACCGGCCAAGGAAGAATCATCAGACCCCTCCACCGGGTCACGGCCTGTGTCGCCTGCCACAAAGCGCTGGGCGGACTCCTTGGCCCCCAACTTTAGCCTTGTTTGCCCCGCATTTCATTTGCAGAGCCAGGAGGCGGTCGCTGCGCAATGCGCTCTTTCTTGTCCCATTTTCAATGTGACAATTGTGATTCTTGTTCTGCTTCCTTGCCTTTGCTACGCCCAGCAGTGTTAGCGGGCCCAGAGAAGCCGGGCGGAGCGTAAGCGGCCAGCAGCCGCAGCTGCTCCAGGTTGCGCCAGTGTTCCAGCGGGCGCAAGTTGTGAGCGAGGCCGTAGACCTTGTTGTTGAAGGGCGAGAGGGACTTCTTCTTGACGGTCTCCACGGCAACCTTGTGCCCGCGGCTGCCAAGGCCATCAAGGTGATGGGCAAGCTCGGCGACAAGACCTTTCCAGCCAGAATCCTCGAGTACGTCGGCCTGCGCTCCAAGATGTACAACATTCTTACGGTCCAGCCCGACGGTGCGCGCAAGGAGAAGCGCAAGATTAAGGTGTGCCCAAGAAGGCGGTGACCAATGTCCGGCAGCCCGAGCACAGGAAGCTGCGCGCGCGCAGCGGGTCCTGAGATCTGCACCATTACAGAGTCGGTGTCCGTGAAGAGCAGCCCTTCTTATGTGGAGGTGGTAGGCCTTCTCCATCATGAGCTGCAGCGTGCGGGCACCGACTTGGTGGGCACGCTCATCAGGCGGTTCGTCTTGAGCGTCTCCATAAAGCCATGAACCCCTCCGAGTCGTTGATCGGAAACTTGAAGCGCGTCACGGAGCTCTTGCCCACGGCCCACTCAAACTTGGCCGGGCCCACGTCGGCGTTCGTGTTTCTGAACTTGTTGCGTTCACCACCTTCTCAACCACGCTCCCCGCCGTCTTAAGCTGCCTCCGCTCGCCTTCGGCTTTATGAAGCCTGCAATGACGGGGCTGCAGGCGAAGCGGTGGGCTCTGTGCAGCCTCCAGACCCTGGCCAGCACGTTCCGCAAGAACTTGAGGCGCTTGCCGTCCACGCCCTTCTCAACGTGCATGCGATGCCAAGGCGCTCCGCCATGTCCGCTGTGCGCGGGCCGCACACCACCTTCACGCGCGCAGGGGGAGCCCAGTCCAAGTGGTCGTGCACCTCCGCGAAAAGCATCTGGCGAGCTCTTCCCGCCGATGGCCTCGCTTCACCCCGAGCTGCAGCAGCGCACGCCGACCCACTCTCCGCCTCAAAGACGACCTCACAAACAACGGCAGACCCACTGCGATCTGGAGCAGGCGTGGCACTGCATCCTGCGCAAGCTGCCCATGCCCTTCGAGCATTTCTGCGGCGCCGAGGCGTGGGAGAAGCCTGCGGTGTGGGAGCACTGCTACGACAGCGCGCTGGCTGGAAAAGCGGTGAGCGAGGAGGACTGTCAACACCGCCAGCGTCACAGGCTGGAAGACCTTCCGGGAACTTGCGAAGAACGAAGTCCTCCGGAACTCGGGAACTGGACCGCTTTTGCGCACTTTTTCGGCCCAAAAGTGAGCGGTGACAAAGCGGTGACAAACGGTGACAAGCTTGGCGGGATGGAATTTGCCTGCTTTTCCGGGCTGAAAACGGAATCGAGAGCACAGTGAGCGCCTGATTTCGACCGAAAACGAGCGAATCTGGAGGCTCAGGCGCCACACTTGCCATCTGACACGAAAAAACAAACTTTTCGGAGCCCGTTTTGAGCGCTTTTTGCACCAAAAACAGAGTGGTGACGAAGACCGGTGACATCGGAAAAACGTTCAGCTGGATGGAGAATTCGGCTGTTTTGCAGGGTTTTGGCAACAAAAAACCAAAATAATTAAATTACTATCGGCCTCCTTTCCTTACTACCACCTCACACTGACGTCCTGGCCCTGGCGGACCCAGGGCTCCTTCCGGGCGCAGTTGGACTTACCCAATCGCTGCCCGGAGCCGCGTGGGACGCCATGCTACGGCTCTGCCCGCAAGACTCCCCTCATCCCGACGAGCAGGCGTACGGCCGACGAGCAGGCGTACAGCGCACTCTGTTGAAAGGTACTCCCACCTAGTTACAGGCGCTTTGGGAATTCACATAGCGGAAGAAGCTGCTTACCCGCTACCTTTTTGTCAAGCCATTTGCAAATTGCTGAGAACTCTTTGCCTCCGCACAGCCGCCCTAGGCCTGTGTTTGTGGGCAAGGCACTGCCGCAGTGGCGTGATGATGCACGAGCTGCAGTGAAGTTTCAGCCTCGATCGCAGGACCTTTTTGACACGGGTGGTTTCGAGGCAAGAGGCTGCCCGCTGGTCCTTGGCCAAAGGGCTCGGTGCTGCCACAAGGCCAGTTTTGGGCTGCCCCCCTCTTGCCTGTCGCTGTGGGCAGTGCGGCTCAAATCTTTGCTTCAGCTTGCCGAAGAGTTTGCCCCGCGTCAAAGGCGGCTTCTCGCCTGGTGTGATGCGCATGTAGCTCGCATCAACGCCAAGAAGCGTACTGTGTTTCTCAAGCACGCCTTGCAGCCGTCGGTTATCAGGACACAGCTATCGCTGACGAACTTGCTGCCGGGTTTCCGTTGTTGGTTGGCTGCCTGAGCCTGGGCCCTTCTTGGCGCCAGACGTGCCCAAGACTTCCGTCATCATCCCTCGTTTCTATGTTTTGCAGTCTGACAAGTGCCGGCCCATTGATGACTTTACGTTCAATCTTTTGCAAAAGATTGAACTCTGCCGTCGGTTCAGCCAACAAGGTCGTCTTGCGTGACACAGATTTCATCGCTGCTTTGCTCAAAAGGTGTTGCGGCTACGCTCAGGTGCCTTGGCGTGGACGCGCCTTTGACCTTCAGGACGCCTACCGTCAGCTGGCAATTGCGCCTGAACACCAAGCACACTCATTCATTTGTGTGTACGAGCCGCAGCATGGCCCGCGGTGCTACCGTATGCTGACCATGCCCTTTGGCAGCTCGGCCTCTGTTTACGCCTTTCTGCGCACTAGCCTAGCCATTCATGCGCACTTGGCGCCCGCCTTTTTCGCTTTGTTTTTACGACGATTTCCCGGCAGTGGTGCCCGAGCCGCTCACCCACGCTGCCACGCACCTGATTCAGTCCCTTTTCACCTTGCTGGGTTTTCAAGTCAGTGGCAAGCCTTCCAAGAACCCGCCTTTTGCAGCCGTGTTTCAGGCGCTTGGGGTTGCCTTCAACCTCACGCGTCCCCTTCAAGGGTCTTCAAGGTGGCTAGCTTGCAAGAGCTTTTGACAAGCCATTCCCTCTTGCCCAAGGAAGCTCGCAAGTTGCGAGGCCGCGTGCAGTTTGCGCATGGTCAGTTATCGGGACGCAACCGCTCGACATGTCTCTCATCTTTGCATGAGCTTTCTGCCCTGGCGCCGGGCTCTCAAGCCCCTTCATCACTTGTGAAGATTTTGGAGCGCTGTTTGCAGTCCCTTGTCTATTCAATGCCGAGAGCAATCAGCAGCAAAGACCGCCTTGTTTGGCATGTTTTCACAGATGGCGCCTTGGAGGCTTCCAAGCCCTCCATAGGAGGAGTCCTTGTGGACTTCTTTGGGCAGCCCCACTTTCATTTTTCTTTTGAGCCCCCGGCCGTTTCAGTTCTTGTGACCTTTGGATCTCACTGCATTTTGCACCTTGAGATCCTTCCCATTTTGATGGCGCTTCACCTCTGGCCAGACCTGCTCTCAGGCGCCCTTCATTCCCTCGTTCGCATGTCCTGCGACAACCATACGGCCGATCAGCTTGTCCAGCGTTTCCTACGCCTTGAGCAACGGATGACCTTCGACCGTGGATCCACCGGGTCCCTACCGAGGTGAATGTTGCCGACGCCCCCAGTCGAGGCGACGAGTCTCAGTTACTCTTCTTGAAATCCCAGAAGTCCCACGTTACACCAACCACTTGGAACAATCTTTGGAGCGAGCTGCAGCTGTAAAATGATTGCCTGTGCGCCGTTTCATTTCCCATGCATGTCTTGCGCAGTGGTTTGCCGATCATGCCTGCACACATGTGTTTGTTTGCCGTGTCTGTCCGCCTGTGCCGCCTCAGGTCACTACACACGGTCGAGCACTCAGTTTACAGGGGGTGCGTGCGAGTTCTCGACATGGGGCGCTTGCCTGCCCTCACCCGCTTTGGCCTTCTTGGGGGATCCCCTCTTTCTGAGAAGGACCTTTCCTTACCTTTGATGCCCTACCCCGTGTGCTGAAAAGGAGTGCCGCTCAGGGTTCCTTTGTTAAGTGTTTTGATAGACTCAAGCTGCTTAAGGGCTCCAGGTATAAGGATTGCTAGTGCTTGCACTTGCGGCGTTATAGCCCTTAACTGTTGAGTTGCAGCTTGAGGCTCAAACCTTTCCTTTCCTTCCATTTCACCCACCCAGGTTGGAGGAGTGAGTGGCTACGCCTGCCACACCAAGTGGCTGGTTCGGGCGGGGCGCTTGCCTGCCTCACTCTTTGGCCTTCTGGGGAACTTTTCCGGGTGAACCCTTTTCCTTTTGGGGGTCCCCTCTTTCTGAGAAGGACCTTTCCTTACCTTTGATGCTCTACCCCGTGTGCTGAAAAGGAGTGCTTGCGCTCAGGGTTCCTTTGTTAAGTGTTTTGAGAGACTCAAGCTGCTTAAGGGGGCCAGGTATAAGACGCCCATGCTTCTTTCATAGGCGCGAGTTTTCCGCACACAAGCAAATTCAGGTACACCCTAGCGAACATGGCTTGCTCCTTTTTCGCTTCGCAGACGCTTTGTACCAACCGTGTGCCACTTCGGAGCTCGGTTCTCCGCCTACTGGTGGCAACGAACAGGAGCTTTCTTGCTCAGACTGCTACACGGCATTCTGTCAGCACACCCGCGTAGAGCTGGGCGCTAGTTGTCATATTCTTCGCAGCCATCAGTGCGCCCATTTCCTGGAAAAAAGTGCAACTTCAAAACTGCCTGACTTGGTGCGGATGGTCAATCAACTTCAGCCTGGAAACAATTGAACTCACTCCACTCAAAACCCTGAAGCTGAAAGAACAGCTGTTCGCATTGCTCCGATCCAAAAGAATCAAAAGAAAGCTTTTGGAGCAAGTCCTGGGGCTGCTCATCTGGGCCACCAGCCTAAGTCTGGAATTGCGATCTTGGCTTGCGCCCTTACATGCAGATCTGCACTCGCCGCCGGGATGCATGATCTCCGTGAACGCACGCCTGTGGCCTGCATTCCTTTCGGCGCTAAACGCCAAAGCCGTACTAGCCTCGCCCGTGCACGGCATCTTTATGCCGCAGCCCCTCCGACTTGCCTCGCGTTGTGCCCAGTCACAAGCCGGCGTGGGTGCGCGTAGCCGACCCCGCTGCCGAGCACACTCGCTTGTCCGCAGCAAGCAGGGCTAACATCGAGTGGCTCCTTCAATGTTTTCAGGCAGACTTGGCATGCCCGCTGCGAAGCAAGCCAATCCTGGCACGCAAAGCAGCCGCCGATGCTTGTGCCGAAGGCACCAAAGTCGGAATAGGCGGCTGGTTTATATCCAGCCGTTCCGTCTCATGGTTCGCAGAAACATGGGACTTCCAGGAAGTCCAGCAGTGGCCTTGCCTCGCCAAGGAGGCCCAACGCTACATCGCGTGCTTCGAAACCTTGGCCCAGCTCGCGCTCATGCGAATCGCGTGCACGGCCTCTGCATGCCCTCCGGTACAGACAATACCGCACCAGAAGCCGGAGCGAACAAGCTGTTCACCACAGCATGGCCTTTTTGTGCAATTGGTCGCCGCATGGGCCTACAAGCACAAATGGTCAGTACTAGCCTCGCACATCCCAGGCGAGCACAACGTGTGGGCTGATCAGCTCAGCCGCGGAAACACATCCGCATTCGACGGCAAGCCGCAAGCTCGCTTTCGTTTTCGCCCGCATGGTTTCTGGCCCCACAAATGCATGTGCAGACACGGGGAAAGGACACGCGCTGTCTTTCCCCCTGCGCCCCAGAGCCTTTACTTCCAAGCAACGCCTTATAAAGAAAAAGAGCATGCGCACATGTTTGTCGGTCGTACTCTTTTATCTTTTGCCGCTTGTTCCCTTTCGGATTGAAGCAGTGATCAAGATTCTAACTTCTACCTCTCCAATGCCTTGCCTTTTGGTGCTTCGGCAAGTGTCTTCGAGTTCAACAAGCTCTCGCGGGCACTCTGGTGGATACTGGTGGTCAGGTATAACATTCTGGCTTGCAGCTACTGCGACGATTTGCCGCTGCTTGCGTGGGACTCCTTTGCATCTGCGGTAGACAATGTTCCTTTTTGCTGACTCTTCTGGGATGGAGACATGCTCTGTCGGGAAAGAAAGGCATGCCGTTTGCCCCGGCCGCCGTGGTCTTGCAGTTGTCGTTTGACGTTTCTCTGCTGCACCAAGGATGTCTGACTGCCAAGAACACGGAACACCAAATCAAGCAAATTTCATCAGTGCAGCAGAGAGATTGGAGGACAAGCCGCGCAGAAGTGGCTTTGTGCGTC
Source organism: Effrenium voratum (assembly GCA_963377175.1). Lineage (NCBI taxonomy): Eukaryota > Dinophyceae > Suessiales > Symbiodiniaceae > Effrenium > Effrenium voratum. The sequence goes on along the minus strand of CAUJNA010000201.1, from coordinate 274,028 downwards.
CCTGCATGGGCTTGCAAGTGGCTTTGTTCTCGGGCTCTCGTTGAAGCTGTGTACCAAATGGTGCTCGGGACTTGCCTCTGGTCAGGATTGCCCGCAGCACCAGCGTGCCAGGTTGCGCCAAGGTCTTCAGTTGACTTTGGCCCGGCTGAAGCCAAAGGTGATGCGCATCAGTGACTCCTTAAGGCCCTGTGTGCTTTATACTGATGGGGCTTTTGAAGGCAAGTCCGCTTTTTGCGGCATCCGGGCAGAACGTTGCTCTTCACGGACATGTCCCCGACGAGTTGAAGCGCCGCTGGTTGACGGTGCTCAAGTCGAGATGTTTGGTGTTCTCTGCGGGCTGGCCGCCCTGGAGGCGGAGTTGTCTGGCCAACGGGTTATTTTATTCGTGGGTGGTCAAAAGGGTGACTCCAAACCCCTCCATGTTTCGCAGCAAGTCAGCTTTTTGGAAGCTGAGTGCAACATGCGGGTCTGGGTTGAACGAGTGCCGAGCTACAGCAACCCGGTTGACCTGCCGTTCCGCCTTCAAACCCATAAGCTTCCGAGACCGCTAAGAGCACAGGATCGGGGTGGCTTTGATTTGCCCCGACCGCTTTGGGAACCCCTGCTGGTTTAGCCGGCGGAGGCGTCGGGTGTTCGCTCGTGATCGACGGGGGAGCAGTGGCAGAGCGAAGACAGCGTGAAATTTGCTGGGGGTGCTGTGGGCTTAGCGCCTGGGCCTCTACACCCGGCAAAGCTGTGACTTTTACCCCCGACCTTTATAGCGGACGGTCTCGGTGATGGGTAAAACAGCGGGGAGCGAGAGTTGGAGCAGATTCGCTGAATTCATTTCACATCAGAGACTGACATGTCTGTGCAGTTTGGCATGTTCTGATTTTGTGCACGCTCCGCTGACATGTCATGCTTTTGATCTTGGGACCTGCGTCTCTCCTCCTGGCGCGACTCACGCGTAGACGCTGTTGTTTGGTTCCCCGCGCGCCCTGGCTGATGATGTTGGTCAAGGGGGCTTGTGGGCTAATGGCCCTGTTGGCTCGAGTTTCGGTCTGTCCTCTTTGGTTGAGGGCTGTTCAGTTTGCAAGGGTTTTTTTTCGGATGTAATGGGTTGGGCCCTGGTAGACATTTTTGTAAGATCTAAGGTCGAAGATTTGGTACGCTCTGGTTGGCACTACGGTTTCGTTTCGTTTCTTTTTCCCCTCCTTTTTTTTTTCGCGCCAATCGTGGAGGCGGACAGGGTGTTTTCCAAAGGGAAAGTAGTCTGGACCCCCTTGGCTTACATGATTGTTGGATTTGATGTGCTCGTGCTTCCATTGAAGCTTTGGATCAGATAGATCCTCGTGCCCCCCGATCAGAACAAACATCGGCAATTTGGTCGAGACAATGTGAGGGGATGACGGGCTGACTGTTTCTACAGTCTGCTGAACGCGCAATACGGTCGGGTTGTCTCCTGACACAATCACCGGCATTTGCACGAAGGGTGTGTAGCTTGGACATTTCGTGGGCCGCACAAACGCAGATTAATGTCACAGGTTTAAGGTGTAGAACTATTCCATCCAATTATTCAAGTTATACTTTAGTTTGCTTGCTGAAGTTATACTTTTGTTTGATAGCCGTTTATTCCCCGATGACTCGGTCAGGCCCTTGCACGATTGTCGAGTCCGATTCCAGTATTTTGCTCAGAGAGGAGCAGCAAATTCGCTGGCGGGCGCAGGCTTCATTGGTTACGTGTCATCGAAGCTACGTTATAATTGACAGAGTGTTGTTTTTTGCCCTTGGTGGCATATCTTGCCCTTGCCATGGTTATTTGGTCACTTGCCTTTTGACGATTTCCAGCGATGCAACCGCACGTGTTTATGGGCCCGGGCTCGTTGTGCGTAAAGGGCGGTGCTGGGCTGAGCTGCAATCCAATATGGTAATCAGAGGCGACTCAAACAATTGTGAACAACATCATGCGCCTTGGGCCAAACTCTGTATTGCTCTGAGATTAGAGGTGTCCGTTTGCAAGCCCTTGTGTTTGCCCCGATGTCATCATGAGATGCCCTGCAGCATTTGCTCACACCGTTTTGACCTTGGACCATCACAGAAGTTCCAAGAAGCTGCAGATTGACGGCATGTGCTTCGGCGGCACAAAACAAGTGGCCGGGTCGTGCAGGTTTGTCATTAAGCTTGGAACAGTTTGCCCATTTTGGTTGTAATTAGCTTGCACGTGTTTTGTGGATGGAAAATCCAGATCGCTTGCCAGAACAAGTTGGGCCGAGCTTGTCATTTGAACTTGCCTGTGAGGCCATACAAGGGCTTCGACGCCATCCCTGGAGCCCAAGGGCTTTATGACCCGCGCTGTGAGAAGGACATGTTGACATGTAGTTCACATGTTTCTCTTTGCCCGTTGTAGTTCTTTTGAGTTGCCATTTTACTCTAGGAAATGAATGTGACAGAGCCACCACCTACATGTGGTTTTCGCAGTCGGCAGGACAGCTGCGGTGTTGGAATGGTCGCCAATTTGACAGGTGTCCTGGTACACAGACAGTCTTTTTGCCCCTTTAAAGAATCGCTTGCATGATACACTTGCCTGCTACGCCGCAAGGCGCACCTGGTCGAGACATTGTTGATGGCGCACTTCAGGCTTAAGTGGTTCGAGTACAGAAGCCGAATCCCGGCTGTTATGATCACAGGTGCTGGAGAATTTGGATCACAGAGGAGCCCGCGGCTGTGAGAAGGAGACGCACATCATTGGACATGTTTTCAGAGAGCTCGGACATGTTGAGAGTCAAACGTGTTGAGACGGTTTTCGCACAGGACACAGGAGATGGCGCTGGTATTCTTTGTGGTATTCCCGACCGCTTCATGCGGCGGGTGGCGTCGGAGTTGTCAGTGGAGCTGCCTCCTCCGCGCCAGTGCCCTGGAACAAGCGATCTGACTGTGTTTTTGCTGGCTTGGAACTCTCGAGTTCACCAGGTGCATTAAAAAGACAGTGAATTCTGACATGTCAGAATGTCCCATGCAATTGTTTGCCCCGCGAGTGTGCTTGATATCGCACTTTTTGCGAATTGGGGTGCATACAAAGCATGGCTTTTTTGAGGCAGTGTGCCCTGCCAGGTATGCAGTGGGCAATGTATTTTTGGACCAAAGCGGGGGGGGGGGGGCAGTTGTTTTTTTGCCGTGCCAATAGACTTTGCATAGCGGTTCAGCAAAGCGTGGACTTTCTTGGGGTGCTTCACTTTCCCTGAGAGGCGAAGAAGGTACCCAAGAGGGAAAGCGCATCTTTGAGCAGCTACCTGGTTGCACAAAGTTGATTGTAGAGGTAACTTTCAGCGTTCAACAGAAGCATTCTTCGCCAATTTCTTGCTTGGGTGGATATGCAGGTTTTTTTAGGTTGCATCCAACACAACGCACAAGGGTTTATCTATATGTAATATACATATATGTTCCAGTCCCCAGGCCACCAAGGGTAGGGTTCCGCCCACCCCGCTGCTATGGTCCCCAGACCACCTCCTCGAGCCCATGAACTCGCACCCTTGCATCCCGACACGTAGGACAACAACCCACAACCCCCAAACCCCAACCCTAAAACAATCCTACGCCCCTAACCCTTAACACGAATATACCTTTAACCAACCCTAAGCCAACATAACCAACCCAATACTCACCTAAACCCACTGTAAATCAACCCTTAACCAACCCTAAACCAACCCGAAACCAACCCCAAACCAACCCTAAACTAACCCTATACCCACCCTAAACCAACCCGAAACCAAACCTAAATCAGCCCTGAGCCAACCCCCACCCTAAACCAACCCTAAGCAAGCGCAAGCCACACCCCAACCACCCACCCAACAACCCAACCCCCCCCCCCCCACCCCCGTTGGGGGGAGGGGAAAGGGGAGGGGGGGGTCCACAGCCTGGAACACAAATGGTCCCCTCCTCCACCCTCCTACCACCCTCCTACCACCCTCCTACTACCCTCCTACTACCCTCCTACTACCCTCCCCCCCCCCCCCCCCCCCCCCCACCCCCCCCCACCCCTACACCCACCTACTACCCTCCTCCTACCCTCCTACTACCTCCTCCTACCCCCCCTCCTACCCCTCCTCCTACCCTCCTCCTACCCTCCTCCCTACCCTCCTCCTACCCATCCTCCTACCACTCCTCTACCCTCCTCCTACCCTCCTCCTACCCTCCTCCTACCCTCTCTCCTACCCTCCTCCCTACCCTCACTCCCTCCTACACTCCTCGCTTGCCCTCCTCCTACCCTCCTCCTACCCCCTCCTACCCACCCTCCTACCCTCCTCCTACCCTCCTCCTACCCTCCTCCACCCTCCTCACCACATCCTACCTAACCCTCCCACCTACCCTCCTCCTACCCTCCTCCTACCCTCCTCCTTCCCTCCTCCTACCCTCCTCCTACCCTCCGTCCAACCCTCCTACTTACCTCCTCCTACCCTCCTCCTACCCTCCTCCACCCCTCCTCCAACCCTCCTCCTACCCGCCTCCTACCCTCCTCCTACCCTCCTCCTTACCCTCCTCCTACCCTCACTTCCTAACCCTCCTCCTAACTCACTCCTACCCTCCTCCCCCTACCCTCTCTACCTACCCTCCGAACTCAAACCCTCCTACTACCCTCCTACTACCCTCCTACTACCACTCCTCCTAACCCTCCTACTACCCACCTCCCTACCCCCTCCTACACTCCTCCTCCCTCCTCCTACCCTCCTCCTACCTCCATCCGTACCCCTCCTCCCTACCCTCCTCCTACCCTACTCCTACCCTCCTCCTACATACCCTCCTCCTACCTCCTCCTCCCCCTCCTTCTACCCTCCTCCTACCCTTCCTCCCTACCCTCCTCCTACCCTCCTCCTCCCCTCTACTACCCTCCTTCTAACCCATCCTCCTACCCTCCTCCTACCCTCCTCCTACCCTCCCCTCCCTACCCACCTCCTACCCTCCACCTACCCTCCTCCTAACCCCCTCTAACCCTCCTCCTACCCTCCTCCTACCCTCCTCCTACACTCCTCCTACCCTCCTCCTACCATCCTCCTACCCTCCTTCCTACCCTCCTCCTACCCTCCTCCTACCCCTCCTCCTACCCTCCTCCTACCCTCCTCCTACCCTCGCTCCTACCCGCCCTCTAACCCTCCTCCCTCGGCGCCGGGGACGTTCCCTCCTCCTACCCTCCTCCCACCCTCCTCCCACCCTCCTCCCACCCTCCTCCCACCCTCCTCCCACCCTCCTCCCACCCCCCTCCTACCCCCCTCCTACCCCCCTCCTACCCCCCTCCTCCCCTCCTACCCCCCTCCTCCCCTCCTACCCCCCTCCTACCCCCCCTGCCCCCCTCCCTGCCCCCCTCCTACCCCCCTCCCTGCCCCCCTCCCTGCCCCCTCCCTGCCCCGGCGCAAAATATTGCAACGGAGCACAACCTGCTGCCGCCACCGCCTTAAATACTTAAAATTCTTTAAATTAGACCGCGCAGCCTCAATCCATCAACCAGTTCATTCTTTTGGGCTGGGACATGTCGCTCTTTCATGCTCTTTCTGGGCGAAGCACGGACCATGGGAGCAAGCGTGCCCAACACATGGCACCCACGTACGATCGAGGATACTATGCAGCGCCAACACTTCAACACCCGTTCTTGCTTTACCACAGACAGGCTTCCCCAGGCAGCAACATGTGTCCAACAGCAACTTTCCACAGGCAAAGGTCGCGCAAGATTGCGCCGGGCAACCAAAAAAAGCGCCGGGCAACCAGTTTTCCGCGCAATCTTGCGCAATCTCGCCAAGCGGCTGAATCCGAAACGAAACCTCTCACCCGAGGAAATGATTGGAAAACACATTGCGTTAGGTTGTGCATCAAGCAGGCGGAGGAAAGCGTGTCCCAAAAAAAGAGCATTTTTGGACAAAGCTAGATTGATAAACTTACACTATTTCTCACATAGCAACTTTCGCTTTGATGCTGTTTAATTAGAATGAGCCTGGAAAACTCCCATGTTGCGCGAGATTGCGCAAGATTGCGCGCAAAACTGGTTGCCCGACGCATTTTTTTTGGTTGCCCGGCGCAATCTTGCGCGATCTTTGCCTGTGAGAAGTCGCGGTTGGACACAGTTTGCTGCTTGGGAAGTGCGTTGAAGGGTGCAGGAAAGAGTGGCCACACAACATCATGCCTTAATGAGGCAACAATGGGTGTAGGACCCTTGTTCTGCTAGCTCGCCCAGCCACTGGCTCATACATGCTGGGTGTTTGTGCGTACGGCTTGAACAGAGCTCATGCACGACATGCTTGCTTAATCCCGTGTGCGTTTCAGAGGTTGCTACCTTGCATATGTGGTGAATGTTTGCTGTATCGCTTGACTGGCCGACTCATTTCACCAACAATGCCTACTACAGAACGCAATTTGCCACGTGACTCCAGATACGTTTCCTCTCTGTTATAACAGGCGGCTTCTCATTTTTCGTTTTGTTTCTTCTTCTTTTTTTCTACATGACGCTTTGCATACTTGCCAGCCAGAAGCAAGGGGCAAAAAGACCCCTCAACAAGGCCTAACTCGCAAGTGAAAACGCAAGTCACACAGCCGACTGAGACTTTTGTGCTACGTGTCGCAATGGCTTTGTCGGTATAATGAGGCGTGACACATGCGCAGTGTACGATGATGCACAAACAGGAGTACCTGCCCAGTCTGCTGTACAGAGCCAGAGATTTGGTGTATCCAGTTTCTCTACCTCGCTTTCAATGCTGGCATGCAGCAAGACAATACATGGATTTTTTGGTTGAACCAAATATTTTTGGTTCTTATGGAAAACCAAAAAATAGTGCTACATTCCGCCCTCTAGGCACGCACCCACGCAACCACGCACCCACGCACCCACGCACCCACGGCGCCCACGCACCCACGCACCCACGCACCCACGGCACCCACGCACCCACGCACCCACGCACCCCCGCACCCACGCACCCACGGGCCCAGTCACCCACGCACCCACGCACCCACGCACCCACGCACGCACGCGCGCCCGCCCGCCCGCTCGCCCGCTCGCCCGCGCGCGCGCGCGCGCGTGCGTGCGTGCGTGCGTGCGTGTGTGTGTGGGTGTGGGTGTGGGTGTGGGTGTGGGTGTGGGTGTGGGTGTGGGTGCGTGTGCGTGTGCGTGTGCGTGTGCGTGTGCGTGTGCGTGTGCGTGTGCGCGCGTGCGTGGGTGTTTGTCGCGTGTGCGCGTGCGCGCACGCCCCCACGCACGCCCCCACGCGCGCCCCCACGCGCGCCCCCACGCGCGCCCCCACGCGCGCCCCCACCGCGCGCCCCCCACAGCGCGCGCCACATCGCGCCCACAACAGCGCGCTCCCCACAGCGCGCCCCCCCACGCGCGGTCCCACACGCGACCACGCGCGCCCCCACTGTGCGACACCCCACGCGCCGCCCCCACAGCGCGCGCCCCCACGCGCGCCCCCACGCGCGCCCCCACGCGCGCTCCCACGCGCGCCCCCACGCGCGCCCCCACGCGCGCCCCCACACGCACACACACGTGCACGCACACACACGCGCACGCACACACACGCGCACGCACACACACACACGCGCACGCACACACACGCGCACGCACACACACGCGCACGCACACACACGCGCAC
>CAUJNA010000201.1:227762-266321 GCA_963377175.1 Effrenium voratum | reverse complement strand
TTTTCTTCATAGAGTTGCAATCTAACTCATAGAGACCGTGTAATGGAGTTGCAACCTGAATCATAGAACGTGTTTTTATAGGACATAGAACTGCAACCCAAACCATGGCATCCTTAATCATATAGAGCGCTCTTTGGTCTGCAGCCTGAATCATAGCAAGGCTGCAGCCTAAACCGTAGAAGTATTTGACAGAACTGTGACCCACGTATGGGAAGTTGTTATAGAATTGCAACTTAACTTATGGAAAGTGTTGTGTGGAATGGCCGCCTTAACCACAGAAACCTCTTCATAGAGTCTTAACCTGAATCATACAATGTGTTCTATAGAACTCCGACCTGAATCGTAGAAATTGATTTACAGAATTGCAACCTAAATCATAGGCAGGTTTTCATAGAGAGGTGCAACCCGAACGATGGCAAACAGTTTTGTTTAAGTGCTTCCTAAATCGCAGGAAGTGCTTCATAAAATTGCAGCCTAAACAATAGAAAGCTCTCCGTATAGAACTGCAACCTAAAGGATAAAATTTGCTTTATAGAGTCGCAGCCTAGATCATAGAAAGCTCTTCACGCGACACAAATCCGAGAAAGTGTCTTATAGAATGGAACCCAAACCATAGAAATGGTTTTACAGAGTTGCGGCCTAAAGCGTAGAAAGTTCTTCGAATTGTTTTTTAACTTAGATCTAGAAAGTTCTTCATAGAACTGCAACCTAAAACATAGAAACTTTTTCATAGAGTTGAACCCTAAATTTAAAAAGTTGTGTAGAACTGCAACTTAACTCGTCGAAGGTGTTGTGTAGAACTGCGTCCTAAACCATGGAAATTGTTGTAATAGAAAGTTTGAACAAACCTAGCTGAGGAGCAGAGGCTACGTTTTTAGGCACTTTCTGCTCTTAGACGCAACAAGTGTTCCTCAAAAAGCCTAGCTGAGGAGCAGAAAGTGCTGAGAGGGTGCCTAAAATCTCTTGGACTCTTGTCTCAGGACTCTTGGCCTTTACAAGCACAAAATGCTGAGAGGCTTCTCAGCGCTTTCTGGCTTTCCAGCTTGAAAGGCAACAAAGCGAAACCGGATTCCGTTTTCAGATTTGAGTCTGGCGTTGTTTGAAAACACTGGTTAGTTTGGGTACGCCAGGGAACAAACATTGAAAACATGATGTCTTTTGTAGCTTTCAGCTCTGAAATCTGCACAAGCCCAAAAGCACAAAATCTCCAGAAAATGACGGCTCTGAGACCTGCGCGTGCCAAAAACAACTCCAGGCCGATATTGGGAGTGTGGGGATATTTGCTCAGCAATTGTTGAGCCGCATTCAATCGAAATCGTATTTGGGAATGAGCTATGATTAAAGTTTGTGCGGAAAGGCCAATTAAGTTCTTGCTTTGAGCGGCAACACAAAGCATTTAGCAAGGACATAGTTAACCACAATTCATAGTTCACCTAGAACTGTAGTAGGAGTTCCTTTCTAAATGAAATAGGGACAATTATCATTTAAGTGGCGTTTTAAGAGACTTTAAATCAGACAGATTTCAATTGGCTTGGCAACATCAGCATTAAATGAGGAGCCCCTTCCCGAATATTACTTGTGTATCACAAGTCCTATCGCGCAACTTCTTGTTGTCTAGCAGGATGCCTAGTTGGCATCTGCGTCTGTGCGTCGATGTTGGGTGGGACTAGCTTGTCCTGTATCTGCATCTTTGGCCGCAGGCTGCGTCGAATGTACCTTGTGCCTTTAAGGTGCCTTATCATGTGTTTGAGCTTCTTGTTGTCAAACTGTGTTGGCAACTGCACTGATCTTGCTAGTTCCTTGGCTCCACAGCTGATATCTGGTCTTGTGCGCGCTAGCCGTTGTGTCTTGCCAACAAAGCGGCCTGGCATTGTTTGCGCAACTCGCAGTCAAGCGGCGATTCATCTTCTGCTGCACCTGTCATGTGTGACGCTCCAGTTGCCTTTGTGTGGGATGTTCCTGCCAAGGAGCTGTCTTGTTCTTCTTACCTTGAGGTCGCCGGAATCTCTCGGCAGCACTTCTTTCTGCATCCTGCTGAACAGTGTGCTGATGATGTAGGAGATCGTCTACATAGGTCACCATGTAGACTGGGCAGTCTTTTGGTCTGTAGACATTGCTTCCTGTCACGCGTCTCAACTTCACGCGTGACTATGAGGATGTGTGCTATGTGGTCTTGAACCGTAGATGGCTTTGTTCAGCCGCCGCACGATGTGTTTGTTTGCTTCCTTGTAAACCTCTTGCGGCGGTCTCACTACCAAGTTGTAGGAGTGCAACACTGGCATCTCCTGCAGAGAACCCATCTTCATTGAATGGTGGTTGCTTGTTGTTCCGGCGCCTGTTGTTGCCATCAATCTCTGTAAAGACTGATTGGTCTTTCTTTTATTGCACTTCCTTCGTCATGCCTTGTGGAACGAGTTGTGCATCCAAGCCTTCGGTGTTGAGTCATGTAAGATTCTCTCTTGAGGCGGTGGTGCTGGCAAAGCTGGCCACTTCTGATGCGTTGATGACGTGGTCATTGGTGGTGTCGGCTTTCTGCTTTGTTTGCTGTTCACTCTGTTGCGCTGTGTTCTGTCTCTTGCCTTCTGCTGCTGCGCTTGTTGCTGCACGCTTCTGTGTTGCAAGTGCTTTGCTGGTTCTGCCACCGGTGTTGGAAGCGTCGGTACAAGCAGTGCGGATGCTGGTGTTGCCATGGACCTGCGTTGACACAGTCCAGCAGTTGTTGGCATTATCTGCCCTCTGATTGCCCTTGCTCTGACAATCCTATTGTAAATCTCGATGGTTGGCCTGCGGCTCTCCTTGCAAAGCCAAGTTCCTGTCAAGAACCTCGGCTTGAGTGATGGAAATTGTTTGATTGTAGGCGCCGCGCACTGCACTGTCTCACCCAACTTGCAAAGCTGTTTGTTCTCTGCTCCCTCTTTTGAAGCACCTTGTATTGCATGTCTGCTCATGATGTACGCGCTGCGTCGGACTATGCAGGCATGAGTGGGTGTTCCAAAAGAATGTCCCTGTTGTAGTTATGCCTGACCCGTGCTTTGAATGTTCTGGTTTGCGCCAAACAATGTCCTGTGCGCTCGTTCCACTCCTCCTCGTGAGTGTGAGCTGTACGCTCCTGAGTTCCTTGTGGCGATGTTGCGTGGCCATGATCAGCCCAGAGCGGATGTCAGTTACAATGAGAATTGGACGTACGTTGCTCTCCTCAAAGCCTTTGACGTAGCAGAAGTCGAGCTGTGCGATTGGAGTTCTGTCTGCCTCTTGCTTTTACACGTGTTGGACACCAATACCTGTAAGGAAGGTGTGCTCCAGTGGTGTTGGTTGCCGCGCCTTGTTGTTCCCCATCATCTGGCCCGAGGTGTGTTACAAAGTCTTGGTGTTCCATGAGGTTTGCCCAGCCTGTCCAAGGCCTATCTTATGTCTTTGCTGGCTGTCTTCATGCTGCGTGTGGCTTGAAGGGTCCTCTTTTCCAGTCTAGGCCTTCTCTGTACCAGAAGTCTCCTCCAGGATGTACTTCTGAGGGATGCGAAAATCCTTGCCCAGCTGCGCCTCTGGCGGTGTGTGGCGCTGCTGACTCCTGAGTTGTTGGTTTCGTTTTCTTTTGGGCCGCGCGTGGGTTGCACCGACGCACTTATGGTGTGACCTTCTGCGGCGCGCGTTTTTAGTTGTGTCTTTGTTGTAAGCTTTTGCTGCGGTGTCTCTGGCAGTGCTGCGCCTTTCCTGATCCTGAAAACTGCTGCTCCTTCTCACATCTGTTGTTGCGCTCTGTTTGGAACATCCATTTTTTGACACTTGTCCTCAAACGCAGTCGTTGCACCCTCCACCCTTGGGTCTGATGGTTGTTCTTCTGTAGTCCTCAAGTTTTTTCTCTGTTGGAACTGGACACTGTGTTGTTGCTGGTGTGAAGTGTGTCTTCCCCTGTCTGTGTACTCTGACAAGTTCACCTTCTATATTGAACTGCCAGTAGTCTCCTGCATATCTTGTGTGTCTGCTTGGAGGAAGGACAGGCCGTCTCTGTTCCTTCGCTGCGTTGTAGTCTTGGGTTGTCGTCCACTGTAAGCTGGAAACCTTGTTCCACCAGCCTTGTAACTGAAAGAATCGGCTGTTAACCTTACAAACTGTTGCCCGCTGTGGTTTGTCACGCAAACCCATCTGTACCTGAAGAGCACCCGAAGAGCTTGATGTGTTGGTTGGTCATGACCCATCCTCAAGTTGCTGTGTTCCTTTGCTGAATCCTCGCTGTCCTTGTCCAACCGGTTGATTGCGCTGCTTGCCTTTTTTTTAGTAGTTGTTGTAGTGGTAGTTGTTCCCGTAGCCGCCGTAGCCTTTGCCATTGTTGCACTTTCCCTCGCCGTTGCGCTTGCCTTTCTTTCCCTTGCCTTTGTTGCACCATGTTGTTCCTGTGTCCATCGGTGCTGGTCCTGGATGTTGTGGTTGCCTGATGCGATTGCTTGTAGCCTGTTGAATGATGATGCTGCTCTGTAGTGCTCTATCACCAGATCTAATTGTCGCACACGTTGCGATGTTTCCTGCCTGCAACTGCAAGCGCTGCTGTAGTGGTCCTTTTGTCTCATTGGGCAGTACTGGGATCGTGACTGCATCTGGTAGTGGTGCGTTGTTGTCTTGCGCGCACTTAGACAGTCGGAACTCCCATGTTGCGAAGCTCTCTCCGAACTTCTGTTCGGCAAGTTGTGGTTCTAGCAGCCGTGTAAGGTACCCAATGCTCCTTCTACCAAGTGGTTTGGAGCACCTTGCATGTGTCAGCCGCCATGCTCCGAAACCGCCGCCTTGCATGTTTTGTCTGCATGTTGCAGATGCTGGTCCATCGCACGCGCTCACAAAGATGTAGTCTAAGTTGTTGCTCAGTATCCATTGTTTTGCTACTGCCTGTGAAGGTGCTGCATTCTCAAGTTGATCGTTTGTAACTTGTCCTAGCGGTTGCCTGACTGTCTCATACGCGGGGTATTGTAGTCCAAGGTATGCTGTCATCTTGCACTTCCATTCTTCGAAGGCGTTGCGTTCTCCTGTGAAGCACGGCGGCTATATTTTGTACTTGGGATTCCTTCAAACTGTGCAAAATAGTCGACATGTGCGGGTGGGGGGCCGCCCGCGCCTCTTCTCTCTCTCACGTTCAGTTTTTCCAGAAGTATTCTTCATCCCCAAAAGAGATGAAACGCAACAAAGTCTTTTCTGCTCGAAAACAATTAGGACTTAGTCTGAAAAGTCCTTGTTGTTTTGTCTTTTTTGTCTGGGGTTGTTTGGTGCGGAAACTGTCGATTTGATTGCGTATCATTTCCGCAAAAATGTTCAGCCGACAAATTTCCGAGGGGTAGTGGGTGGCCACCCCAAATGTTCAGGACTAGGAATGAAAAGGGGCTACTCAGTAGCGTAAGTATTGCCAGGCCCGGCCAGGTAGTTTCCATTCTCTCTCTCCTCTTTTCCAGCCTTTTTCTGTGAACCGTACAAATACTCAGTAATAGAAACGAAGAACGGGAACCAAACTGTTGAAACTTGTCCAGGCGACAGACTAGGGCAACGTCAGTACGAAGGCAGCGCAAAGACAATAAAGCTTCTAAACAGAGCCGGGCCAGGCCAAAGGACAGCCATTACAAAGCAGAGAGGGCCGAAGTTGACCGAAGAGGACCAAAAAGGACCGGAGAGGACCCAAAAGCGCCAAAGAGAACCGAAGACAACCGAAGCAATACTAAGCCAATGCTAAACCAACACAGTGCTGTAGCAGGACAAAGCAATACTAAACCAACAACAACACAATACCAATCCAGCACTCGGCCAATGCTAAAATTGGGGAAGGCCAATTTGAGCGCCAAATTGTTTTTCTGGTTTCCTATCTGGGTTCGAAAGTGGTGGGGGAGGGGTCAGTACCCTTGCACAGACTTCTAAAGAACAAAGGCGGATAATTTTCCGAGCTTTGCGTAAGCTGCGCGGGCCCCCACGCCAAAGCCGCCACGCCCCAAGCTGCAGGGTGTGTGCGTCCATCTCCGGCCTCCGCTTGCTGACATGGCGCCGAGTGCCGGTGGAATCCGAGTGCCTGGGAAAGACGGCCGCTTGCCTCAGCTTCATTCAACACCTTCCGGAGAGGGCAGTGGTCGCGCATAGTGGAGGGCTTCGCTGGGTGGGTTTCAGGGAGAAAAGGCTAAGACACCGGTAGATAGAATCTGGGAAAGCTGAACAGTGTTTTCCAAGCATGCAGCTCCTGTCGCTATTAAAGGAACATACCTGAAAGGCCATTGAAGGCTTGCTTGGCACTTCAAGGCTGAAAGCCAACATCCCATTTTGCTTTCCCATTGCTTGAGCTCTTGATGTGTTGGCGAAATAACCCATTCGTTTGCTGAGGCCAAGGATCATGAGCCAACCATCGAGCAAGCCTTTATTGCTGCGGAGGGTGCTTGGACACAAGACTCAAGCAGGTGACCGTTTGGACCCTACTTCGATGGCACGAGCGTGACCCAAGGTGCTCTGAAGACCGACCTGACCCGCTTTGAGGCTGCCTTGTTTGTGCTGCGGAAGAGAGCGGCAAACCTGGCGTCCCAGCAGCCGGGCCTGCCTTTCTATGTGCCCCGGCAGCCGTCTGAAGCCACGTCTCGTCTGCGTGTTTTTTAATCGTTTGGAATATGTGAGGAGGTAGATGACACTTCCTTTTCAACGCAGGGCTTTTCCATGCAGGGGTGCCGTGACATTTCCAAATGTTCGGCGTCTGCGTATGTGCGTGCGTCCGTGTGTGTGTGTGTGTCATAGCGTCAAATGGTCGAGACCAGGGTGTTTCATGTTGTGTTCGCATTGTAAAGGACCTGCAATTTGACCGCCGTTTGCGTCTTCCGCCGGCTTCTGGGGCTTCAGGCAGCCAGCTATGCGTTCTTGCATGCTCCTGCGCTGCTTGGAAAAATGCTGTTTAGCGAAGACTGAGGCGCTTGCTTGCGCGCAGGACACCCGCAGAAGCAAGCAGACTTGCGCGTGTCTTGTGGCTTTTTGTAGCGTGTAGCTTCGTTAGTGGTGTTCCGTGCACGCGACGTGGCAAACACGTGCAGTTCTTGTGTTGTTCGTGCGTGCTTCTGCCCTGTGTTTAGTGAGGCGCCTACTTCACTCGCGGCGGCAAGCAGACGCGTGCGTGTCTTGTAGCGCTTTCTGGTGTGTAGACTCGGCAGTGTGGTCATGCTGTGCTTTAGATTGTGTTCCGCGGGGCCTGCCAAGCCACAGGACCGACTTCTTCCTAGCCCCCTAGGCGCTTACTTGCGCGGAACGCCTGCGGTTGTTCTTGCGCTCCCTGAGGTTGAAAATCGCGGGTCCCAAGTGACCCCGGAACACACCTAGTAGGTTCCTGGGATGGATCTACTCCAATGCGGAAGGAAATTATGCATTAAATGGCCAAATGAAATTGTATGCAGTGTTTGGTTCCAACAGAACAAGTGTCAGCTGTGCCACAGTCAGCAAAGTGGGGCTTTCTCTCTATGAGCTAGAGGCGCAAAAGCTGCCAGGCCTTGAGCCAAGAAATGGAAATGAGATTGCTGCATGAGTGGGTATTATGAATCAGGCAAAGAGCAAACGGGAAAGAACATGGACGCAAATTTCTTTCCACCCAGGGCATCTTGGATCCTAAAGAATACTGCCATTGAGCGATTTAATCAGTCGGCTCATAAGCCTAGGGCGCACGGAGTAGCGCAGTAGCGCATTGGGATATGTGTACTACACGGGCTCAGACCGGTGTTGAAGCTGTAAGTAATCTGGGTGAGTGTAGTCACGTATGTGCGCGGCAAAGATAGAGAAGACACTCACTACACCTAGGATCATTGTGAGAAATTCCGTTTGCCCAGGGCAAAGAGAAACGGAAATGCTATCTGGACACAGATATGGGCTCCACCGCAATCTGTTTCATCTTGGGAGTTGCTGGTTACTCCCTAGCCGGAGTATCCGCGCTCCTTCTTTCTTTGTTGTTTCAGCGCTGCCTCGGATACAGCGCCGTTGTCACGGAGAACATTCTAGGTTCACGAGTCCCAAGCAGAAGCTGCTCATTCGTCGGTAGCTTGTGTCTTCCGCCTGGGCCCGCCTTCTAGTCAGGAAATATGTTCCCCAGTGGTTGGTTTTCATCTGGTTCGAAGTCGTCGCTTGTGTTGTGTTGTCGGAGATGTCGTGTGCGGTTGGTCTTTGCCCAATGAAAGGCATGGGTTACCAGGCGATCTAGGGCGCCGTAAAACCCCTCATGCTGTGCTGGTTTGCGTCTGCGCTGCTCGATCATCGGTTCTGGTTGTCTCCGTCGTTGTTGACTGCAATCCATGTTGAAAGATTCTTAAATACGCTTTTCCGTGTGATGTAAGTTCTTGGACGCCGCATGAAATTCTGCCTAAGTTTGATTGCGCCTGTCCTCCTCCATGTAGTAGAGAGAATCGCTTTCTTCCTTTCTTTCTTATATATTTTTGGGGGAGGCAACACCGGCAAGGTGGAAAATGGTGAATCCTGTATGGATTGTTCTTGTCAAGCTTGAGTCTTGATTCTGTCAGCTTGTTCATGATATCCGCAGCTGTTTCATGGAGTTGCTGCGCTGTTTCCGTCCAGTCCTGGGAGCATAGGAGACTCGTCTTCTTGTGGATCTGTCCTTGGTCACAATTACTCTGACTGGCTGCATCTTCATGGTTACTGTGACTGTAATTCCAGTTGTAACTCCAGCTCTTCCAGATATAAGATGACCAAGACTCTTTCCAGTTGCCTGGAGGCCGGATCAGCTGGTTCTGAAGCTTCATGCTTAATTGATTCTCTTTCCTGCTCTTGCTTCCAAACATGATTGTGGAATTGAAGTACAAGTCCAGTAGAACGATTCTTCTGCGGGAGATTTCGGTCACGTGCTTCCCATAGGTTACTGGTTGTAGTTTTCTTCAGCTCCCTTCCGGATTCCTGCTGGCCTACGTTGAAGTACATGTTCATCTTCCTGACAGACGCCTTTTCGCCAAACTTCTCTTCATCATTGTCGAATTCATAAAGGAACAGTGTAAGGCATGGAAGATGTTGTTGTAGTTCATGAAAGCAGAAATCTCGAATATTTCCGTGAAGCATGTAGTCTGTCAGTTCGACGACATGATTGTGGGTTCTGCCTTTCTTTCCCCGATGGCTTGCCGGAGTTACGTATCCTTCCTGGATGTTTGCTTTCATCCCGACCTCTGTGGAAACATGGGCAGGTATGCTTGCCGTGAAGCTTTCTTTGCTGAACAACTTGTCGATCGTCTCGAGATGTTTTCGAGGTTCACCTCTGTGTGTAATGGCCATGCAGGTCTGGTTCTTGGAGGCGGCAAAGATGGATTCTATGGGGAGAAGACCACTGATGCCGCAAAATGAACGGATCATCGCAACTCCTGGGACAACAGTAACCACGTATGCTTCCGTCAATTTTTGTCTTCTAAGAGGTTTATGCCTGGGACTGCTGTGAAGGTTCTGGATATCTTCTCCTGAAGGAAGAGGATCAACTGTGCAGTGACCGATGTCTTTTTGTCGTTGGCCTTAGGAGTTCTGCCGTTGCCTTCGCATTATGATGTGTCATAGACATATCGGCATGGCCTTGGTAATTGTTTACTGTGGGAACAATCTGCATGTGCCACGGTTGTGGCTCACCTCACGCATCTCATGATGTTGTTGATGGATCTCTCGCACTGAGGATATCCCTTGCGGTCATCGTATCTGTCTCCAACCTGGTCCCAGACCTTGAAGAATAGTAGGCCAGGGACGCCCTGACCGTGATGGTAGTAGTTCTGTGGAAGATCTTGAAAGTTCGGTCGAACACCGAACACCATTTATGAAATGACACATATGTTAGAACTAGGAGATTGCTGCACTGAAGGAATCTGCATAAGTCGTAAACGAGTGTCTTTGCGGAAGCTGATCTGGCTGAAGATCTTCTGGGTCTTGTTCCTGCGTAGGTTCTCGACGACGACGTGGTTGATCATCGGATTCCTCGTCGCCCGGTTCTTCATCATTTGGTTCATCAGTGGCGTGAACAGATCCCTGCAAATCTTCTTGTTCGTCTTCTTCATCATCGGATTCTCTCTGTAGCAACTTTATGGGATCTTCCTGTTGCCCTTCCTCGGATCCCAACTCACTGTTCGGCTTCTGAGGAGAAGCTGTCAGTCCTTCCGGATCTTGCATGTCCTAATCCTCTCCGATCGCTGATTTTTCCTCTTCCGGGTGAACTGCTTCCAGCGCAGGAGCTGGATCTGGAGGTACATCTTCCTGCGCCCTTCGTCTGCCGAAATTTCTCCACATGCCGCGAGATTGTAATGCGCAGGGGAGTAAATGGCTACGGGAGCAGACACAGAGTTCTTGAGTCAGCGGTTCTGACAAGGTCTTGAGGTTCGTCCAGTTGCAGGGAAAGCAAAGCGGTTCATGGTTCTTCAGTGCAACCATCACTGGATATCCGCTTCGGTGAATGCCAGAAACGGTGTACTGCGTATGGTTTATTCTTTGCCAAGAAGGTGAAAACGCAAGAAGCATTGTGTGTGTTGTAGGCCATTCAACCAGGAACGCCTTGTTCTGAATCATTGCCCTGAAGAATGACGGATTTGATGAGCTCGTCGGCCTTGGCAGAGCTCTGCGTCAAACAGCCTGCAAGACAATATTCTGAACGTACATGGGCACGACCATGAATGTGACCACTGGTGCTCTCCTTACGAAGCATCTGGATAAGGCGCATGTCTGGTCTTACCCTGGCCAGCTTCCTCACAGACACACTTCCGACAACGGCGTGCGTTTGCCGTTTTTCAGCCCTGGCCATGTCTTAACACCGTCGGCCGTTCCTTTCCACTCAAGTTCCGCCCACATACGCTTGCGCGGCTGCAAAATGCCTTGGCAAACGCCTTGGCCAGGCTCCCTCTGCCGCTCGCAGTCATCCAGTTCCTTAGATGGAAATGTTTTGGTGTCGACTAAGCCAAAGACTTCATTGTCTCACCAGGATTTGCGCTCCAGAAGTTTGGCTTTGACAAAGTGTTTGTTGCGCGCACATGTTTTTGCTGGGCGGGTTCTGCCTGCTTCTTGCCAACGAGCTGTTGTGTGCGGTTGATGAATGCGTAGTCGTTGAGGGCTCGGCGTACAGACCCAATGTCATATTTCCGGGTTCAAGCGTAAGCAAAGAACGAAAGAGAACTATGGGCCGCTGTGGATTGTACTGCCTGAATCCTTGTGGTCGCGCGTCAGTTGTGTCCAGCGGGCTTCATCTACGACGGGTTCTCTGAAATTGGCGTTTTAGCCCAATCTTCCTGAGGCGCTTTGACATGACGAAATGGGCAGTGGTGGAGGATCGTTTGATGCTGGCCTCGAAGTCTTTGTTTTCTGAGGGCTGCCGTCCTTGCCCTCGCTCTTGCGTTTCTTGGTGGACGCAACCTGTTCTTGCGCTTCGTCATCATCTTCTTCCGGAACTGGCGGAAGAGATGGGTGCGTCCGTTGTGGTGGTGGTACGACAAATTTCGGCTACATTGAAATTGCAGGAGGCGTTGAAACATCGACCAACAGCCGGTTGACTCGATTGAACAAGGAAGTTGGATGTGCAGCTGCCATGGACGTAGGTTGTTGGGTGCTCCTTGAGTGACAGTTGCTGGCGCGCAGGAGTTTTCAAGTTCCTGGTAGAGAACATTTCGCGCGAGGCTTACCATATTTGGCATTCGCCTCCACCCAGTCCAATAGAAGAAGTTTGCCACCCAATCTTGACTCACTGTATTTGTGCCTGCCTCCGCAGCCATTTGGGCACCAGTGTGCTTGGCTAGCGAGCTACAAGGCTCAGAGTCGGAGGTCTCTGGCATCTGGCGGATGATGATGATGCGACGCAAGATACAGCGCGAGGCGGACGAGCGCCACGCTGTCAGGCAGATCCTGCACGGCTGTCTTGAGATGGACACGAGTGCAGCTCGCGCTCAGCAGAAGCTGGCGAACGCTTCCACCCCATTCACGACCAGGAAAAGAAGATCTGTCAAGATGAGGGTGGAGCTCCTGACCGACATCATTGAGACTTTGAAGAGCAAACGCTTCATCGAGACCATGATAGAGAAGGAGGCCAAGATTGACAACCAGAAGATCATGGAGAGATTTCCGTCGTCGCAGACTCCCAAAGAAAAACTAACCAGAGGACGATCGTTAAGATGGCGAAGAGTCCGACCTGCAAACCTTGCAGGAAGTCTGCGAACGGCAGCCAGAAACATGTTACCCGACCAGGCTCCTCATCGAAATCAAGAAGATCTGAAAGTGGTGTCGCAGAAGAAGATCAGAGCGCGCGCCAAGGTCCTCACCTCACTCCTAAAACTCACACATGAGCCAGTCCTTGAGCATAAGTTGGGCGCTTCACTTCCATCGTGACGAATGCTCAACACGCGGCCGCAAATCTTGGCGGACGGGCCCAAGGCTGGATGG
Organism: Effrenium voratum; assembly: GCA_963377175.1. Taxonomy (NCBI): domain Eukaryota; class Dinophyceae; order Suessiales; family Symbiodiniaceae; genus Effrenium; species Effrenium voratum. The sequence goes on along the minus strand of CAUJNA010000201.1, from coordinate 253,934 downwards.
AAGAGTCATCAAGGAGATCCCCATCAATGAGAGGCCCACGGTCAGGTCTCCCCCACAACAGGTTCACGCCTCGCGCATCAATGAGGCCGACTCAATTTTCTATGATGATGCCGCGAACAGCGAGAAAACCGTCGCCGTCAAGGCGTTCATCAATGCAGGCTTCAAGGGTATAGTTCAGCGTTGGAGACAGGGGCAGTTCTTTGTTTCGTCGGATCCATGAAGAGGAAGGGCTACCAACAGTCGCAGCTTCCGCCAAGAATTTCCAACGCCGTGCCTGGGCTCGTCGCCGCCGCCTGCAAGGTTGAGACACACAAGTCCAACACGTACCCAAGCACGGATGAGTTTGATGAGCGACATGATCGCCGAGCAGGTTTGTTGTTCGCAACAGTTGGAGTGTTCCAAGCCCATCCCAGGCAAGCCAAGAAGAGTTGAGAAAGTGACTCCTTCCACTTGTCCTCGAATATTAATGCGATCCGCTCACCCGAGATGCCAGCAAGATTCCCCCAACACCCACAGCAAGTTTCAGCACGTCTAAGCGCGGGCCCATTGGCGTGGCAACGCGAAGGATTCGCACGTTTTGAATTCCGTAGCAGGCGCAGGTTTTTGCAAAGTAGGCGCGGGACTTTCGTGATGTATAGATTTCGTTGCAGGCGCCACACTTTCGCAAGGTTAAGTACAGATTTCGTGGCAGGCGCTGCGCTTCCGCAAGGTCAAGTACAGATGTCGTGGCAGGAGCAGCACTTTCGCAAGGTCAAGTACAGATTTCGTGGCAGGGGCATCACTTTCGCAAGGTCAAGTACAGATGTCGTGGCAGGATCATAGGTAGATAGATAGAATAGGTGGAGAGAGAGAGAGAGAGAGGTAGGCAAATATATAAATAGATAGATAAATGGCTGGATAGATCTGGAGCGAGAAAGAAAGACAGAAAAGAAAGAAAGAAAATAAAGAAAGAAAGAAAGAAAGAAATAAAGAAAGAGAAAAAGAAAAGAAAAGAAAGAAAGAAAGAAAGAAAGAAAGAAAGAAAGAACAAAGATAGAAAGAAAGAAAGAAGGATAGGTAAATGCATAGATAGAGAGATAGCTAGGTAGATAGATAGATAAATACATAGATAGGTAGATAGATCAAATGGATGAGAGAGATAGACAGATAGGTAGATAGATAGATAGATAGATTAGATAGATAGATTGGATAGATAGAGAGATAGATAGAGAGATAGATAGAGAGATAGATAGAAACTAGACAGAGATATAGATGGATAGATATATAGATAGTTAGAGAAGAGACAGAAGAACGAACGGCGCAACCACAAGCAGAATAAAGAAAGAAAAGAAAGACACTAACCAACGAACACAAAAAAGAATGACGGAAAGAAAGAAAGAAAAAAGAAAGAACGAAAAGAAAGGAAGAGAGAAAAGAAAGAAAGAAAAGAAAGAAAGAACAGGAAGAAAGAAAGAATCAAAGAAGGAAAGGAAGGAAGGAAGGAAGGAAGGAAGGAAGGAAGGAAGGAAGGAAAGACAGAAAGAAAGAGAGAATGCCGAAGAGAAAAAGAAACAGTGAAAAGGAAGATGAAGAGAACAAGAATCAAGACAAGAAAGAGGAACATAACTATAGTTTTGAATTATTTTGAAACTTCCGCCCACCGGCTTCGCCGGCTCTACTGGCAAGGTCAAAAGATTTGCCTGTTTTGTTCTGCGTTTCGCAGACCATTGACCTTCTTGCAATCAGTTTCCGCACGTGTGATAATGTTTTCTCAAGGCCCTTTATTTCTTTGTTGTAGACTCGCATGCGTTGCCTTCGCCATAGAAAAGGGAGCTTGCTTTCAGCGCACTTGCTTCATCAGACATCAGGTTCTTGCCTGAAACAGACCCGGGCCATACAGACTGCTGCCACAGTGGGAATCTTCTCTTAGGGATGAGTTGCCCCGTTCGGGTTCAGGGGAGGTGACGTCAGTTCAGACGAGGCAAAAATCCGCGCCAAAGGACAGTTCTGCAGCACAGAGAAGAAACACAAACAAGACCACGCGCAAGAACGTCCACAAGAGACGCCGGCCGAGCCCGCGGATTGAAGGCCCGTTTTTGATTAGGTTAGAATCGTCAAGGAACCAGGCGCTAACTGAGGGGCCTCAGCCTTTTCCACATGATCCTTGTGCCGCCTGAGTGGACCAATTGCGAAGCCATCGGCGGTGCGAAGTCGAACAACTTAAATTTGTTGTTTGCGGTTCCTTGTCAACAGGCCGGCTCTAGCCCTTCAGCTGCGAGGTGTGTTCCTTGTCTCCGCGCGTTATCAACTACAAGGGTATGCTGACATGCCCAGGACAGGGACACGCCTTCAGCTCACGTAAGTTGTGCGCGTAACCTAAGCGCTTTGCAGTTTCCGCGCCACGCGCGTTGCAGGTTTGGTGCGCTACTTTGTGGACTTGCAGGAAGATGATTTCGAGTCCCACGTTGCGTCCCTTGATGGCGGGTAGGCGCAGTGAGACATGTGCGCGTCATTGCCCACAGCTATGTTTGATTGTGTCCTTGGCTCTGTTGGCTGCAATGTTGGTGTATCACTCCAGGACGATGGCTTTCATAGTCTTACCACGCTAGGGCCTCTAGGGATGCGCAATGTGTGCGTGGATAGACCCCAAACAAGGCAGCTGGCAGCTTGGCGTGAAGGTGGCCCACGCACTGTGGAAACACCTTGCCAAGGCTGGTCCATAGCCGCTTTTCCACCAACACCTTCCCAGCTTGGAGACGGGCGCACCCCTTCCGGCACATTTGCCACAATGGTGAGATCAACACTCTGAAAGGCCGGCTTTTCCCTTGAGCTGAGAATGCTTCAACACTTCAGATGTTATTTCGCTTCTACGCCTCGTTGATCAGCATGATGTTCTGATCTCTGAGGCAACGTGAACTTTGCGCGTGCCCGCGAGGGCCTGATGAGCTCCGAGCTGCTCGGGGCGGAGCTGGAGCAGTGCTTCCCCCTGATGGAGATGGCGCGGGCTCTCAGCGCATGGATGCGCGCTCCGGTCTCGCCTAAAGTGTCTTGGGCTTGGGCCAATTTCCCGAACCCAAGGATCAGACAGACAGCGGAATCTTCGACAACTTTCTGGAGGTGCTTGCGATTTCAGGTGCGGGGCCCGCCTGGCCGTAGGCATTTTCGTGTTCAACAGCATTCTGAAGGCAAGCCGCCGGGTAGGCTTGTCTTGTCAACTTTCCGCACGTCAAAGTTTCTAGGTAATGCCTTGTTTTGGATAGCACACGGGATAGTTTGCAGAAGTCTATTTTGGGGGGCGAGGCACATCTGACGCATATTTTCATTTCCTGGGAAAGGGCAATGTTGTTATGAAGCGGAATCAGGCTTATGAAATATACCACGGATGTCCCTGTTTATTGTATTGATGTCTCTTCTTCCTGTACAGCAAAGCGCTGCCGCAAGATCTTTTCACTGTCAGTGCATGGCTCGGTTGCGCAAAGCGCAAACAAGGGCCTTGAGCCAAGCGCAAAACAGACAATTTTCTTTCGACCCTGTAGCCATATTGCATATGTGTTCAGGCCGTCAAAAGTTAGACTGTTTTCGGGTCGTGCCAATACAGTCACTGCTCTTCTGTGACATGGACTTGTTGATCTTGGGACTTCGCGCAAAAGTTGGCGCCTGGTTGTGCCTGTTTGCGGTCAACAGGTCTGTGAGAATGTCGATTGGTCGTTGATGTCGTTGCGCGTGTCAGAGTTGCGATTTTGATTGGCAACTGCCTTGTAGCTGCTCTCGGATGCTGTGTAGTCGCACCAGGATGTAGTTCTTCAATCCGCTGTAGTCGTTCACCTTGTTGCAGTATCGCTTGTGGTCCTTCGACCCGGAGGAGTAGTAGTCCCTTTTCTTTGCTTTGGAGAAGCTTCGGATTCAAACCAGCAAGGGCGCGCGCCAGTCCCAATCGCCTTGAGCATCTCGCTGGTGACGTGCTTGAATCGCTGTGCAGAGGACACCTGATAATCTGAAATGACGATGCTCGAGCTGATCCTTGTCTTCTTCAGGCATGTTGAGTGATTCTTCCATGGGATAATCTTGCTGATCTTTCGTCTTTCCCTGACCGAAAACGAACATCCCCGCGCAGTCAGGAAAAGCCCTGCTGTCAAAATTCGACCCTCTCTCGGTGCGGAGGACAGGCCGGATGATGTTCTGGACATTGGTTGGTGAAACCATGGTGTAGATAAACGGTCGGTGGGTTCCATGGTTTCGCGTTGTTCGTTCCTCAAGCCCGCGTGGCTTGTGCCGCAATGTTGAACAACCCGCGGCCCGGTTGGAATACCGGCTGGAGCTTGCTGGATGTGTTGATGGAATTTTTCCGTCTTGAGTGATTGCATCGCACCGACACTCCATGACAAGCGGAAGTACATGCTTCCGCAAGTTTTTTTTAACAGCTCCAGAACTCGGGGATGGACATGGAACGTTCCAACAGTTGCAAATGGAAGTGTGCTGGTCGATCCTCTTCATTCCAATGGGGAGGCTCTGGCTGCTGTGTGCCTTGAAGTCTTCCAGCCAAGGGTATTCTGATGTCTTGTAGCAGAGGTGCTCTTCCGGATAGTTGGTATCTGGATCGGACTTGTGATGTCTGGAATCTTGCTGAAATGATCTCTTCCAACTGCTTCTTGCTGTCCGCCTCGGTGACAGGTGAAGCAAGATACTTCTCCAACTGGTGCTGGATGAAGTGCTTGGTGTTGGAAGAATACTAGAACTCCACGGTTGTGTTTGTCTCGCCTGGTCGGTTATGAGAGGTCACTGACGCATCTGAGTCGAAATTCTGATCGGATTGCTTGAGTCCGGCTGCTCTGCTTTTCTTGTTGTTGGTCTGCTCCCAATGTAGTTGAAGAACGATTGCTTTAAACTCGTCGATATGTGTGGTGTGTTGCTCAGCATTCCCCTTGTCAGTATTCTTTTTTCAGCATGCTGGTTGAGTCGTGTACGTGTTGCTTGTCGGATGTGAAGGCGGTCCCTTACCGTTCTCTTCTGGATTGGAGATCATTGCCAAGGGTTCTGCGCATGGATGCGACATTGGTGATTGTCTTCTGCGTGCCGAGCATGTGGTTATGGCGTACCACCGGAAGGAGGTCCACGCCAATTCCCTGGTTGGTTGCTAGCGATTTTGCAGCACACGCTGTGCGTCCGATGAATGTTTTTTATGTTGGATGGTGCGGATTGCAAGTTGCCTTGATGCCTGGTGCCGGGGCCGGAATTGATTGAATCTCGCCTTGAGGAAGTACGGCCACTGTCCTGATTCGCGGGAATGTGCGCAAAATCCGGGCAAAATTTATTTGAAGTCGTCCCATGATTTCCTTTGCAGGCGCATTGTGACCAATCTTGAGAAGATCGCCAACATGAAGTGAGAGAGCTCCATGGACTTGTTGATTCTGTGAATTGTTCGTTCGGCGGCTGTGTCTTGTCGGGGTCGTTGAATTGTCCGTTGCATGCCAGGCAATCGCGTGCTGGTGTTGTGTACTGCGGGTCTTCCACGCGCTGTGCCGAAAAAGGCATCTGAACACTGAATGTTGTCCCCCACTTGCGGTCCAGGATCTCAGGACCATGCTTTTGGATGAAGATCCGGGGGAGGTCCTTTGGATATGTGCGCTGTTGTGTATCGTCATCTTCACCAATGGTCTTTCATTCACGGGGGTGTCCTTGACTTCGCAACGCAACTATCATGCTGAAGAGAAGATTGACAAGGGGGGATGCTGAGCAACGCAAAGTTCGACGAGTTCAAGGAACGATCAGCCGAATTCGAGCGATCCGATCAGGGCTTCGACTCAGCAGTGTCAGTGACCTCTCATGACCGGCCAGCCGAGACAAAGACGATCGTGGAGTTCTATTATGATTCTTCCAACACCAGGATTATCCAGAACCTGTTGGGGAAGTATCTGGTTCCACCAATCGCCCAGGCAAACTGCAAGAAGCAGAGGTCAAGAACGAGTTCTAAGAAGATCGACAAGTACACTTTGTGGAAGAAGGTCAATGCTTACGTGACGATCCTTGGATCCCTGCCACAGTCAACCATCAAGCCGATCCATGAGCGCAGGTTCGAGACTACGTGCGGCTTGTGTACTAGACTACGTGCGGCTTGTGTACCTGTGTCAAGGGTCCAGTCACACTGCACCATTGTCCTGCTTCTCCTACTCCTTTGGGGATTCCTGTTCCGGTCCCACGGTCTACAACACATCCGTGCCTTCTTTGACTTGAACCCAATCCAGGTGGACGGAATGGCTGTCTGAGCTGCACCTGTGTCGAAATTGAACCTGACCCATTGCACGCTCTGAAAAAACTCTTCACTGGTCAAACATGCCAACGCCATGCTCACCTTCAGGTTGTTCTGCCTCTTCTTCTTCCGCCTCATCAATGCATTGGCACCTTGGACTGACCCTTACCTTTAGGCTTTCCGCCTTTGCTTGAGCGTTTGCCTGAGCCTTTGGAGCCTTTGTTTGAGCCTTTGTCAGGATCTTTCTTCTTTCTCCAGCGGTCTGCCGCTCTACGTCCTAGTTTACCGCAATTGAAACATGCCTTAGCTTTGCCTGTCGATTGCCCTTTTCCGTTGCCTTTGTCTTTTCCTTTGCCCTTGCCCCGACCCTTGCCCTTGGGTCGATTCTTTGATGATGCTGTTGATCGCCTGCGTAAGACTGTCAAGCTCCATTGGAGCGGGGGAACTCGCCCTTACGATTATCCCTTTGCTCCGACCGCCGATCCAGGACCTCAAATTCAGCCTTCAGGTGAGAGCGGGTGTTTAACCGGTTCTTGTTGAGAATAAGGTGCTGGAACCATCATTTCCAAGGCAGCGCTCTTTATGTCATCCGAAAGCCGCCTGTCTCGGACTTACGGCTTTTATGCCTCCGGGCAACATCGCCCAGCTGTTCGATTGCTGCCCTCACAGAATCCCAAGATCGAACCGTTCAGGATTCTAGATAGCGAATGGTTACACAAGAAAAGAAGCGAAAAGTGTTGTTGGCAATATCTTCACATTTGGGTTTAAAAGCGTCGAGAGCTCGAGAAAGGGAACCTTCCCCGCAAGTTTACAGCGACAAATGAAAATTGAGCAAGTTTAAATTGCAGAATTGGGTTCGCGCCACCACCATGGAGGCGGCAAAGGGCATAGATGCATACGGCGCCGATGCCGGGTAACTGCAACCTGACGCGGGGCAAGCCTACACCAAAGCTTTATTCAAAATTACTTAGACATGGCTACGACTTCCCATTCATCGCTGGCTAAAAAACTCAGCCAAATCAACACATTAAAGGACCCTAAGGTTCAGCTTGTCTTTGCGCTCTGCAGTCATCCTGGTTTGGGGGGCTTGCGGGAAAAGTCTGCGAAGATATTCTCACGCCCTTTGAATTCCGTATCATTATTCTGGACGTTTTCTGTCATTCTAAGCTACGTCTTGTTTGCTGTGAATGGAAACAGAGGCGCGTCCTCACCCTCTATTCTAAGCGCCCTCGCGGTGAATCTTGGATCGCTGACAAGGAATCCCAAGTTGTCTCATCCGTGCGCGCCGCTCTTTCTCCGGTGATCTTTATGTTGAAGCTGTTTTCTGGAGAGAAGGCCAGAATGATCCTTGCATTCTTCCTGTCGGAATGTTCAGAATTGTTCGTTATTGATTCTGACGTCATCGACGCATGCCATGTGAACGTGCTGGCGGCCGGCCATGGAGTTCCACTGCTGGCTTCCATCCATTGTCCAGCTCGTCATCGCTGGTCACATGAAGGTCGTTGCTGATGGAGGCAGGAGCTGGCAGCTGGTCGTCAAAGTCTGGATTGGGCTTGCGCTGAGCAGGCCCAAGAAGGCCGACCAGGTGGAAAGCCAGAAGCTCCAGTTCGAGACGGCTTCTGCGACCCTGGGCAACAAGGCGAGATATATCCAACACACGAGAAGACAGTGAGGTTGTGTTCATGTGTACCGGCTAGCGGAAGCCATGATGGTAGAGTGGTAATCTTTGGATCCAATTCGGCCCTTCCTGATGGTCACAAAGACTTGTTGATGGCGAGATCGAGTGATGTATGTTCTCGATGCCAAGTGTGCTGCGTATGGGTGCGACACTGGTGATTGTCTTATTCATGTCGAGCGTGTGGTTACGGTGTACCGTCGGAAGAGTGTCCACGCCAAATTCTTCTTGGTTGTCATCGACTTTTGCAGCGCAGGCTGTAGATCCGACTCATGTAGGATGCGGAGTGAGAGTTGTAATCTGCCTTTGACGCCTTGGAGTGCCGGGGGCCAGAACCTTTAGGAAGTGCAGCCTCTTTGCTGATTTGTCGGAATGTGCACAAAATTCGGGTTGACCTGATAGACGTCCTTGCGCTCACTCGATGTAGTATTCCTGGACAGGTGAGGAAGCTGGAAAGGTAAAGCCCCTCCTTCTTGGATGGCATGGACTTCGGTGCTGGCCTGCGCTCCAATGGCGGCTTGTCCTCATCCTGAGGAGGGTCGATCTCTGACCCTTTTCTTGGGCACAAGTTTTGACCCTTTTCTTGGGCACAAGTCTTGACCCTTTTCTTCTCATCTTCGGCTTCCTCAATATGCACTTATCTCCTTGTTGAGGTCAGAAAACCCCAGTGAGGCTTGTCGACTTCCATGTCATCCGGGTGGACTGGATATCGGCAAGTCGCGACACAAGCTTGCGGCATGGTTGCGCGGGGCACGGGAGGGGCCGTGTTCATCTGCGCGTTTGCTAGCATCATCTGCCGCGTCTGCGCTCGAGAGACCCAAGGGGGACAAGCTTTTGCGCAGCCACCACACCTGCGGCCCCTTCACTTCCTCCTCTGTCACTTTCCCCTTCTTTTCGCGCTCGGAGCACTTAACCCATTGTGAGCGTCCGGCGCCGGAGATGTCTGAAACGCTTCAAGGATTGCTTCAAGATTAGCTAACCCACTCAGCTGCGCATTCTCAGAGCGTAACACGCTGATAGCTGCGTTCTTTTTGGCAAAAAGAAAAAAAAAAAAAAAAAATCAGCTGCGTTCGTTTTGTTCTTTTTGGCAACCAAACGTAGCATGTAGTTGGCCCTCGCAGCGAGCTTCCTGCCCAACCTGAACAGCTGCTTGCTGGGCTTCGGTCGGTCGGCGTAAAAGTTCACTTTGATGGCGGGGCTGCGTCGCTTTCACGAGCCTGTCGTACTTGGGTTTGCAATTTCTCCTGCCTAGACGCTAACCTCTTGCGTTGCCATGTCCCCCCGACCTCATCTCTGGCCGGAGTAGCGCGCTACTGCAAAGCCTAGTTGGCCTGAGATGCGGGAGTTTTGTGTGCTTGCTGCGCATCCGCGCCAGAAGTGAATGCGACTGCAGGCATGTTCGTCATGGGTCCAGGGGTGAGAATTGCCCGTCCTCGACTAGTTGGCTCAATCGGCTGGGGGGTGATGTTTCAAAGCCTCCTATTCGGCCGACAGTTGGCGTGCCTCCACCTAAACAAAACAACCTTCACTTCCACCCGTGCCTGAAGATGCCGACGACGAAGTGCAAGAAGCAGGCGCGTCAAACAAGAAACGCAAGAAGAACAAAGATAACTTAAGGGGAAGCAAGACCTTCAGTACCAGCGTCATCGTCGAACGATTCTCCGCCGCTTCCGATCGCCTCATTAGGACCAAGTTCTTCCCCCAGACTTCCGGCAAGGCTCAACCAGATGATCCTGAAAAAGATGAAGAACCCTGCAAGAAGATCAGGAAGAACCGGATATACGGACGAAGATTCAGACCTGCTGCATGGACCCGAAACGGCATTCCCGCAAAGCCTGCGATGACACTCGTGACATAATCTGCCAGATTCCACCACTCGCCTACGGACTCAATGACGCTCTGAGGCGATTCTTGATTCAGCACTAAGGTCTTATGGCCTTGTGCCCGTTCGTGCGGATCGCTGCGCGCACATCTACTACCGCGAGGTCAGATCCAGGAGCCAGGAAGCCCCACTCAGATCCTGTCTCAGGCAACAACGCGCAAGGTAGATAAGCCAATAGTGTTCTGTGCCTACACGCAGACGATCTTCTTGCGGCAGGTGGCAACACAAAGGACAAAAGATCATGGCCAAGATCCGGAAGGGCTTCCAAGCACAAGTAGACTCCAAAGATAAGGGCGACCGTGTCTTCGTAGGACAGCGAATCCAGCGGAAACATGGCCCACAGCGCGGAGACTACATCAATGTTCGCCAAAATGTAGCCATTGACGAACTCCAAGAGATTCGCTTCGAGAAGCGCCTCAGGTAAAGGAGGATGCGCAGCTAAGTCCGGCATGCGCGCAGTATACTTGGACAGATCAACTGGCTTAACCCAGTTTTGCTATTGGATATCAGTTGGCAAGGTGTGCGTCAAAGGCTTCATCTCCTACTATTGGTGATGTCAGCGCCATCAACAAGATCGTCAGAACCATTGACAGTATACCTCTGAGTATGAGATTCCGGCCTCGTAAGGGCAAGACTAAACCAGTTGGATACCCTGATGCGTCCCATAGGAATAATGATGACAATGATTGCAACGTGCACATGTGAGCTTCCTTGCGCAAGATCGAAATCTTCATAAAGATTCACCAAATTCTAGAGGACCCAGCGTTGATTATGAAACTCTTAAGACCGCAGCAACAACCATGTCCACCAAAGTGGCCGAGTTGCACGGACTGATGCGATGCTTTGGAACATGTCTCTTCGTACAAGGGCTCTGGTCAGACAGATCTGGTGAACTAGCAGAGGTGCGTACTCGCACTGATGCAAGCAATTTAGGAACAACTGCGTCAACAACACATCAACCAGAACGCAAGGAAACCATGCACCTTCTTGAAATGCCCCATAAAGAGAGCAGCAGTGGTCAGATGCATGATCTCGCGCATGTATGTGCAGAATATTGCCCCGCGTATTTTTGATGAAGAGCTCTGCGAAAGCCGACGAGCTCATCAAATGCGTGATGACAGGAAATCTCCCTTGGCTTCGGCAGCAGACACAAATTGCTTGAGTCAACGATTCCTAACAAGCTTCGAGAGGTTCTTTGGATGAAGGAGGTTCAAACCGGTTCACGGTTCTTCAGTACAATCTGGTGATATTCAGGAACGCCTGAATCTGTACAACGCGACGAGGAAGGAGAAAGACTACCCTCAGAACCACAACAGATGTATTTCGCACCCATTGCTGGGCTGGGCAGACACCGTATCCTGAACCAGAAGGGCACCAATTCCTCAGGATGAATCCGAAGAACAAGGATTCACACACAAGGAAGGCTTGGAAGGCAAACCGAAGAGGAAGGCAATGCCAAAGCCTTTGCAGCCACATAGAACCACACCGAACCTCGCAGACCTCGGGCTCAATATTGTGGTATCGAACGCCTCCTTGAACGACAAAGATTTCGATCCAAACATTTGTGCTTGTTACAACAGAGGCAGGAATGGAAGGAACCATCAAGGACGGATACGTGATTCCAGGAAACCAACAGCAAAGGGACGGAAGGGTTCACGAGCACTTCGTTGATTTGACAGGTTACATTCTCCATGGAAGTTGTCGAGATTTCTGCTATCATGCACTCCGACAGATTTTTCCCTGCCTCGTGCTGTTATTTGTAAAGATCCAACAACGATCAGGAAAACAACGACCAAGCCAACGGCAAGGTCCTGATAACAACCGCCAAGGATGATCGCGTTTGTCAACCGAGAGAATCAGAAACCAGGAGAACAGTTGGTGGTACACTATAGACCTGGTTGGCATCTTCCGCTCGCCGAGTCAGTAGCCTTTGGAAAGGACGTGACCGAGACTGCTCACGTCTGGAATTGTATTGCGCATTGCGTACTTACGCCAAGAAAGGGAAGGCATGGATGAACCAGAAGCCATCTTCATCCAAGGACACCCAGACAGATTCTGACTCTGACCGACCTGACATCTTCGTCGTCTGGAACACCTGGAAGAACTGGAATTACAAGTGGAAGGACTACAAGCAACCATCTTGGCATGATGATGAAGATTCAGCAAGTCAGAACCAATGGGAGCAAGGCAAGCCGGCCGCATTGCAAGGCGTGATCAGCAAGAAGACAAGTCTCAGGACTATGAGCTCATCATAGAGGACACGTCGTCCAAGCACGCCAAGGCAATATGCTGCACAGCAAAGATTGCCCTCATAACGAACAACTGTTCGAGGAAGCTTCAGAGCTCATGGGCAATGTGACAGCAGACAAGTTCAGGCCTGAGAAGAAGAAGCCTATTTTATTTCCGATGTTTACACCATGAGGCGGATTCACCCATCTTCAACTTGAAAGTATCAGCTCCCTCCCCAGGGGAGGAACATGCCGAATAGAGTTTTGCAGCAGCAGCCTGAATGTGGCTACCCGATCAGGATTCTGCATGGTGTTCAAGATTGTACCTTGAACGATCTTACGAAGAAACGGAAGGCACGGCTGGATCTTCTTCGACATGTGCCACAGTCTACAAAGACGAAAAGAACAAGAACCGATACTGGAATGGCTCAGGCACAGACATGTGCCTCAAGACTCAATATCCTCACATTGAATCTCGAAAGCCTTGTCCTGGCTTTGAACCGCAATAGTTCCGGACATGTCCTTCCTCCAAGAAGCTGACGGGGGGTCTTGAACCCAACAACCCAGGACATCTTCCGGCATGCGCATAGTTTTGACCCAAGGAGGAAGCAAGGGCGTGGGAGGCTTTGTGAGACGAGGCGAAGTAAGTTATTTCCAAATCGCAAGCTCGGGTCATGTCTGGAGCATACTTCAGAGTATGGACTTTTGGTTCTAGCCAGTTCCTGCAAACCATACTTGTGGAATTTTCAGGGACGTCACATCTGGAAATGATGCAGAATGGAAGCTTCCAAAGAAGATCCGTGGCGTGAAGGAAGCACAATCATATCAGGGTGGAAGAATGTGGCACCTTGGCGTTGTCAATCCCTGTGCGGGATTGGGAAACATGATACGATGCGTAAATCGTGGGCTGAAGCACATTCAACGGCGGCGCGAACTCAGCGCACAACCAGCCAAGCAAGAACCAGTTGGTGCAGCGGCCCAGAGTGATCCAATAAAACATCTTCAAGTCACGACCGAAGTTGCAGCTTCAAATAGATCCATATTGGAAGCTTCGCACACGGTTCAAATGGTGCAGCGATGTCATCCGTATGTTTTCGAAGCAACTTGTGTGCGTTTTGGCGTCTCCTCACCTCAGAAGCAGTCGAGGCCATCGCCATCCTCAGGAGCCGCTGTGACCAGTCCCACTTGCAGCCCAAACCAGTTGTCACAGAGCAAGCTTTCATGACTGAAATGTGGGAGTTTATCAATCCCTTGACATCAAACCAGTATCGCTGGGGCCAAGTACACCGTGGCCAAGCTGAGCTCAAGCAGCAGTTCGGCTCTTGAAGGCGCAGCTCAAGATCATCCAGGAACAGCGCCTGCCTCTCTCAGGAAGGTCCGACGCGCAGACAACTTGCCAAGGCCGCTGCAACTGTCCAGAACCAAACTTTCACCTACGAGGGTCTAATCCAGCTCGATGTCGCAACACATGCGCAGCTGACGGTCGACAGGGTCGAGGAAGAGCTGACAGCAATCCAGGTCAAGACAAGTGTTCCAAGGTGCTCGTCGATCCGAAGACTCGAAGAGACCTTGCTCAGAATCTCCGAACGGGCTCCAAACCTCTTCACGTCGGAGATGTTGTACTGGTAGGAACACAAGTTCGAGATTCTTTCCGACGGAAGCAACGATGGTTAAAAGGGAGAAAGTCGTTTTTGTTTTTGGACTCGATCTCGGAACTCGGCTCATCAAGGTAGACGTGACAAGGGTCAGAAGGGATGAAATTATCCCACCTGAAAAATCAGGAATTGATCTCCTGTTGCCTCATCCGAGCAAGCGCGTTGGAATTGCGTACGCGAAGGAGAAATCCATGGGCTCGAGATTTTGCAGGAAGTGCAAGATTCAGCCAATGCTGCTCACCTACAGGTGTAAAGCTTGGGTTTTCTGTTGACATCCGCGACGGGTTCAACGTAATGATGTCCAAGGGGCGACGCATGGTCTTGAGTATCATCAAGGAACAAGCGCACCGGCGCGCGGCCCATGGTCAAACATACAGAACACCCAACATGAAAAGCAGAAGGTCTGGGAGAAGTGAAAGCGCTACATCCCCAATTGTTGAGTTCGTGGCATCGATCGCACGATGCCAGTTAAGGCGCGGGAGATATTTCATCATCGAAAAACCTCAGCAGGCAGCCAGGATCGGGAAGTTGCGTTGCGCGCAGCAAGTGTTGTTTTTTGAGATCTTGGGAGACCCTGAGTCCGGGCTCAGAGGCCTAAATCCAACAAGCTTGATGCACTGCCGGCCTTGTGAAGCCTGAAGTGTTGAAGCCAAATTTTCACAAAAGTGAAACATGAACATCAACCGCTTGAAGGCAATATCGGGCATATGCGGAAGCAGAACCAGGCTGGCGCAGATATACCCTGCCCAGTTCTGCCAGGATCTCGTGCGTATCATCCTGCGACAGCTCAAGGTGAAGCCGCTCGATAATGAGGTGTACCTTCTCGAGGAGAAGGAGTTCAACACGACTAGCAGCAGCAACGCTGTTAAGTTAGGTTCAAGAATGCTCAGCCAGTGACCATCCAAGATCCGCTATACAGCAGACAATGCAGCAGTGCCCGCCAGGAATTGAGATTGATCTTATCCGACAAGACCGAACTGACTGGCTTTGTCGTAACATGTGGAATGGTTGCAAGAAGCTATGAAAATTGCGTGTCACCCACTCAGTATGACCAACACGCAGCGTGCTCCTCAGCCAACATCCAGACCTAGTCGGCCAGCTCCTGAAGCCATTGAACCGGAGCGCAAGATGGTTCCACTCAAGAAGGAGCAGATCACACTCATGTTGCGTGCAACGCACGAAGAGCTGTGCAAGGTTTGGCCGAAGGACTGAAGCCAGGGGTGGAAATGAATCGCAAGGGTCGGCAGTACGTTCACATGGCACGCATCGATGACTTCATCCTGAACAACGATCCTTCCGCATCCGCGTTGCAACATGCGTCAGCAGGAAGGGACGCGATGCCCATCCTGGCACGCCGGACAGTTCTCACAAGCGTCAAGATCTGGAGAACGGACGCGACAGGAACATCGATCCGCCGAACATCGTCTGCCAATGGGAAGCGTGTTCAACAAGAATTCGGTTCCTGCAGCGAAGTCTCAAACAAGAAGATGTGGATTAAGACATCACCATTGTTGAAGAGTTCGCTCAGCAGAACACATCCTGCCGCTTGTCACAGAATACATTCGATATCCTCACTGACGGGTTTCCATTGACCTCATCAACAACAGACTCTTCTTATTGCCGTACCAACTTCTTCGACTTTACGACTATTTTCATGCAGTGAGAGAATCGGTAGTTTCACATAGGACAACCCTGTCCTTGACTTTACGACAGGCATCAGTCTAGGAAGATGCGAACTTGTAGGCACGACTAGGTGCCTCTTTTGCTGACGACCATGTCTGTGCGAATTCGATTTCAACATGCAGCGCGCTTGGCATTTGAGTTTCCAGTTGCCAGACGGACAAATTCAAGCGCGTCACAAAGGTAAAGGTGACTTCGACAAGTTGAATCTAATTTTGAAAGCTTAGGGCGTACAGGGCTAAGCCAATTTCATGCTGAACGTTATACAGGAAGTTTGTGTCTGTTCTGTGATTGTTTTTTTGCTTTTGCTTGAACCCCACACAATCGTGCCGCCATTTTGGCTCATGTCTTTTTAATGCATTTCTGAAACCCTTGCGGCGCGCTCCGTGGTACACTATATTACAGGACTATTTACCAGGCACAGTCATTGCTTCACACACGAACGGGATCCTATTCAAGTAGGCCACTGTTGCACCCCCAAATTGTGTTTCAAGGGGGGCAGGAATGTTTGGGCCCCAAAACCACAGCGCGTTGCTTGGAAATGCAATCCCGGATGCAGGCAAACTGCCCAATGAGATCCAAACAATGGGACAGGCAGGAGACTTCTTGAAAACGAGCAGCGACTGGCACAAAGCAGTACAGAGACAGAGACAGAGGCAGAGGCAGAGACAGAGACAGAGACAGAGACAGAGACAGAGACAGAGACAGAGACAGAGACAGAGACAGAGACAGAGACAGAGACAGAGACTGAGACAGAGACAGAGACAGAGACAGAGACAGAGACAGAGACAGAGACAGAGACAGAGACAGAGACAGAGACAGAGACAGAGACAGAGACAGAGACAGAGACAGAGACACAGACACAGACACAGACACAGACACAGACACAGACACAGACGCAGCAGAACATTCTTGAAAACAGAAGAAACGTCCTGCAAAACACACGAGTGCCGCTTCACGGCAGCAACAAACACAGGCTTTATGTAGCGCATTTTCTTTTGTAGTTTGGGCTTGGGACGAATGAGAACAATCGCTTTTGTTTGTTTATTTTCTGTTGCTTTGCTTTTGGTTCCGGTCAACTCCCTGGAAAGCTTGGGGCCTGCGAAAAACGATCTTTTTTGCTTGGAACTCTTCCTGCAAGGCTAACCCTCTAGAGTTTGGGGGCCTTGGAAAATGCAGTTCCTTTGATGGAGCTTTGCCCCCCTCGAGGCGAATGTCTTGAAGGTCTTTCTTCACGCGTAGCGAAGCTCCTTTGACTTGATTCACGCTTGTCCGCGAATACTGTAAATACAGTTCCAATTTTTGTTATGCGCGTCCATTTGTTTCTTTCCGCCGCGCTTCAAAAAACAACATTCAGTGTGCCTGTTTCTTGCAACCCAAACTTACGCCAATTAGCAGTGCGCATGTGAGCTGAGTGCCGGCGCTTAAAGGGCAGCATTCATCCTGAAACGCTGCAACGACTCCTTCGTTCGCAATGCGCAGTTGCAGAATTGCCGAAATTTGTACAGCAGTTCTTTCACTGTCATCGTGCCATGCTTCCTATCGAATTAATTGCACCCAGCTTCCCAGAAGATACTAGACGAGTTTCGTCGCTGTTCCGAGTCGATTTGTTCAGGGCGCAGTCTCCCAGAAGCCGTGGCCATGATGATGCCCCCCGCGTGGGCGACTTGCAGCAAGCTCTGATCGGGGTTGTGAAGACTGGTGTATGAGGAGAGCAGTTCAGCTTGTAGTGAAATCTTGAGGCTTTTGAGCACTGAGGAGAATGCAGATAGGATGGACGAGAAGATTCGGGACTATTACAAGTTTCAGGCTGCCATCATTGAGCCTTGGGATGGGCCTGCTTTGGTTGCCTTCACCGACGGCGATGGCGTCGGACCCGTTGGGAAAACGGGCCTGTTGGCACTTATCTTTTGTCACCTTCCGCATGTTGCGCTTGGTTGCCCTTGCGTCGCGTGGATGTGATGCCTGTGTACCATGGACGCATGCTTTGCTGAATAGGAGCATCTCTGGACCGGAATGGTTTGCGACCTTGCCGGTACTATGCAGCTTGGCTGAATCGCTTCTTGGAGCCAACGCTCTCAAAAGACCTGTGGCGTTTTGTTCCTCAAGGAGTGTCTCCACACACAGGCGTTCTCAAGGGTAAAGGGCCGGTGTTGGATCAGGGTGCTTGATCTGGAGCATTTGCGTACTATTTGCGTACAATCGTGACTTTGTAGAATTGAAATGTGTTTCGACCGCGCAGGCTCGCACGGTGGTTGGGCGAGATGTGGCCGGCGCTTTTCGGCTGCGCAGGCCTGCGCAAGAGTTCCCCTGTGAGATGTCCATGCGTATGTCGACTAGGCAGGCTCGCGCAACGCGCTGGGCCGGGCTTGGCAACCGACCCTCTGCGCACTTTCGGCGGGTTGGGCCGCTCTTGCTGTGATACTATACGAACTATAAATATCGAAAGTGAGCCCTCCGAAACACTTTGGGTGCTCTCGCTGTGACGCGGTGCGAACTGTTGAACATCGAAAGTGAACCCTCTGCGGACTTTGTGGGTGGGTCGGATTGCTCTGGCTGAGGAGCGGTGCGAGTTGTGAACATGGCAAGGGCTTTGGGTGGGTGGGATCGCTCTGGCTTTGTGTGGCGCGATCAAATGGAGAGTAGAAGGCTGCTCTCTAAAAGAGATGTTGCAGAGATCCTGAAGAGATCTTGCTCAAGGATCTTGCGCCGAGGTCTTGTGCCAAAACCTTGCAACAGATCTGACACGCGAATCTCGCACAGATCCTCTTGCCGAGGTCCCACGAAGAGATCTCATGCGGCGATTGCAGAGGTCTTGCGGCGAGCCTTGAACGAGATCGCGGACTTTGGGCGGGCGGCCCGCTTCTGTTGTGGCCCGGTTGGAATTTGGAGCATCGCGCGTTGTGGTATTGTGGTGGTCTGGCCATGCTTTGTCAGTCTGCGTAATCTTGGAACACGGCTTGGGTTCCCGACACAGTGCGATGTTACTTGGCATCATCAACATGGTGCTGCAAGCGTTATTTGAAGCTGTGTTTAAGCGTCTTTGAACAAAGGAGTTGCGCGGGGATGCCGAGTTCCACCAGACGTGGGGTCAGATGGTGTTGGTGGTGATCTCGAGCGGTGAGCTGCAGCTACCTCCAGTTTCATTTGCGCGTTCCTTGTTGGCGATTCGCCGAGGGCCATTCACGATCACGAAGGGACTTCCACATGAGCCTAATCGACACACGTAAGTGTCAGATTAAAATTTGTCGGAAGAACGATCTCTCAACCCAACAGTTTCGAGGCCAACTGAAGCCAAAGGGCATGGGCCCGTTGGGTGAAGATGCCGAGCCTGCCAGTGCCTAAATTCGTTCACGCTTGGTCTACACACGAGACGATGGTTCGGCAACAGTGGGGACAGAGCGCCATCGTCTCCTCGGTGTGTGGAACGCACGCAGCAGACGCCTGACGGCGTCAGCCTGCTCCTTGACCTAAATATTGCACGTGCGCGCAAGGTTCTGCGTTCGAACGGCTTGGACGCTGATGATGACACCTTGACACTGCGAGCGAAAGGCAGGCGCGGCTCTGAGGCAATGAGCAGCGGCAAGCACGCCAGGTGGCTTTCAGAAGGACTCTGCAAGTCGGCTTCACTGTCTCGCGCGCTGCAAAGGGCGTAAACTGGAATGGCCTGCGGTCTTTGTGCAGGGTTGCTCATCAAGCCGATCAGCTCGTTTTCAAGCCCCCATGCGCATGGCATCCGTTGCCAGGGGGGAATACGTTCAGATTCTTTGAAGGTTCTGCTTCTCTTCCGTGGTGCAACGGTCTTTGGGGTGGACTTGTCCTGAGTCTGACTCTACCGCTTCTTCCGTCAGCTGGAACCTCCCCAGTCGATTTTCGTGGTGTGCCGAACAGTTGCGCGATTTGTGAGATTTGGCACTTGCGCATTTGTCAGTGGAAGCGCCTCAGTGCCAAATTTATAGCGCCTTGGGCACCATGCTTCAGGCTAGATTGCCCACGACACTACTGGCTGATGGAAAACACTCGCCCCCCCTTGCATTTAACGTGTTACGGCACCTTCCCCAACACTGTTGGGGGGCTCTAGCCGGATAGTTGGGTCCTCCAAGCTGCTCTCAGGTGACAAAGGACAAGAAGCTCATCATCTCCTCGGAGTGTGGTGTGCTGAAGATGCCTCCAGACTCGATTGTCGAGAAAGGCCGTCTCTCTCCTGGCCGCTTGGCTCTTTCATGCAACATTGCCGAACGATGCAAGCGCCGTGTAAGGCAAGATGCTTTGGGCGAACTTCAGCAAGGGGTGCTTGACGCAGGACTCCCGGCTCGGTACCAGCGCGTTCCAATCTCAACCAATACATTTAGATATAAAATATACACACGCAAATACACAAAAAAAAGCAGGCGAGACAGACAGGCAGAGACAGACAGAGAGACAGACAAAGACAGACAGAGACAGACAGAGACACACAGAGAGACAGACACAGACAAAAAGAAAGAGAGAAAGAGAGAGAGAGAGAGAGAGAGAGAGAGAGAGAGAGAGAGAGAGAGAGAGAGAGAGAGAGAGAGAGACCCTTCCTCCCCTTCTCCTCCCCCTCTCGTCCCCTTCTCCCCCCCCTTCTCCCAACACCCCGGACTCGGCCCAGCCGAGGCAGCTTTTCTTGGACCTCGTTTGATCTGTCCTCCGCAAGATGTTAGGTGCCGAAATGCGCGCGGCTTTGGAAACAGACCTTTTGGGCACAGTCCACTCCGGCGCATGTGTATAAATATGTGTGGCACTGTGCGGGGCGGGCCAAAGGGTTTCCGAACTGAAGGTCCATTTTTGCTCTTCTATTCAGGGAGCCGCCCGTGTCCGCGCGTACTGGGAAGGAATTTACACAGCCAGGATGCGGAGCTGAAGCAAAGCTTTGCCAAGCCCAACCCATGGGGCGACTGGCTGAAGAGTGAATCCATGAGCATGGAAGGCTTGCAGCCCGGCAAAAACGGAAGGAGTTTCTCAGCCACTTTCTCTTGCTTTGTTTTGGCAGTGTTTTGTTCTTTTGTGGTCTGGCTTCTTGCCGCTTGTTTTTGTTGTCTTGGCGCTTGTTCCATGGCGGGCTCCCTGGCCAGCAACAATAGGGCCCGATTTCTTCTCTGCAGGCCCGCAAATGGTCTTTTTTGAGATGATTTTGCTCTGCCGTTCCTGGTTTTATGGTGTTTGCCGCTAGGCACGCCAGGCATCTGAATACTGCGCTTGTGTGTCAGAGTAAAAACCCCGGGCCCAAGGGCTCAGGCCATCGCTCGAAAGGCAGTGGAGCAAAGGATCAAGGAAACATCGCAGCACACCGGCGACGTGATGACGGTGAAGGGTCGTGGTCGTGCGCGGGTGCCCCGACCTCGGAGCCGGTCAAGTGGGTCAGCGAGATGGCGAAGGATCCGGTAGTTCCACTTGCGCCAGAGACACAAGTCCTGTCTAGGCTTCCTCCGAAGTTCCGGGGCACAACTTGGGCCGGGAGCCCAGCCAGGCGCCGCCGATGAGAAGCGCCGCGCTGGCGCTTGATGAGGACGATGACAAGGAAGAAGGTCATGAACATGAGGGCCACGTCGCTTCCTTATTTGTGGAGTTGCTGCTCGGAAGGGAGAGTTTGCCAGAAGATGAGCGAAGACGGACTGCTGGTGCAGGGATGGACGAACGCGAGATGATGCCCCTGAAGAAGCCGATGCGGTTGGCTACCGCTTCCAGTGCTTTCGAAATGGCCTGGGAGATCACGAGCGTCGGAGGAGTCATGGCGCAGGGACTGCGCGTTTCCAGTGGCAATTGAAGACTGCGCGCGGCCTTTGCAGTGGAAGGATGTTGGCTTGGAGCCGTCCTCAGCGAGCACGTCCACGAGCGGGGAGCGAGCAAGCGGGGGGGTTGGCCCGCAAGCTGAGTAGACCAACAGGCCCGGCGACGTCACCGTGGCGGTTTGCGCGTCATGTACTCGCTCCGCAGACATCGCCCAGGCGTACCGCACCTAGTAGGCTACGAGCGGGACGCCCGCGCTTCATCGTCATTCACCAGAACGTTGTTGGAGCGACGGGCGGGTGTGCTCAGAGCGTCGTGGCCCAGGCTCACTGGCAAGAAGGGTTGGTGGAATGGAAAGAAATGGTTTTGGAAACACGGTGGTTGCTGCGAAAAACTTGAGGGAGGTTGGGGACATTGCGGGCGCATTCCTTTGAGAGCCTGAAGGCGAGCAAGGGCGGCAAGTAAATGCCACCAGGATGAGCAGCGCGCGACGACCTCTGCTCGGACCATGAAGGGCCTGGCGTACCATACAAGGTTCAAAGGCGCGAAAGGTATGGGGGCTAGGTTTAGGGAGGCTTATGTGGAAGCAGGCGTGTAAGCGGAAGTCGTAGCTTGCGGAGGAAAGGCGGAGGAAGGAGTGAAGCTGGAGACGCCGGCAGAATCCGCCTCAACCCTCAACAAGGAAGGGGTCGGGTCGGTCATTGCGGCCTCAGGAGGCGTGGACAAGAAAGGGGGTGCTGCTGGGGAGGCCAAGGAGCCGCTCAAGCGTGGCGCTGCGGAGGTGTCGAGAAATCGGAGTGTAGACGAGAGACTGTGAAGCGCAGGCTTGGTGACACGAGAAGGAGGATTTTGACACGGGAATATGTCGGCAGGCAAGCGTAGACCGAAGAGGTCTCTTGAAATGAACGGCCGTTGGGAGGCTTCTGGGTCTGAGCTGGCTGGCTCCAGACACGGCCAGCTGGGTGTTGCTGAAGCGACGTCGGAGTGCGCCTTGCATGAAGTGCAAGGGTACATTCGCTGTGGAGATGGTGAGAGAGCGTCCGGAATCCCGCATGGAGACGCACCTTTGGCTGCGGCCACATCCGCTGGCCCTCTGAGAAGAGGTTGGGCTGGAACGAGGCAGATCCACCAGCGGACCTGGAACGCCCAGCTGCCACTTGTTGAGTCGGGGAGGACTCTCATTCACTGGAAGTGCGGCAATTCAAGGGATAATTAGCTCGGTTTTGGAGCTTTCGCTCAAAGTTAGTCGCCAACAAGCGACAGGAATGAGGAATTTTGCAGACATTCCAACCCTCCGATTGCCCCGAGTTTCGTTCTTTTCGAACCAAGGCGTTTTTTGCGGAGCTCAGGTTGAATGGGGCTCCCCAGCCGCCCGCCATCAAGGATGACGTGCGCGCTCCGCTGCTGAGAGGCTTTGGCTACACCCAGGACTGCCAAAAACCACGTGGAGGTGGGAAGGGTGTTTTTGTTTTCTTTTCTTTTTCCGGCTCTGTTTTGTTTGCGTGTATTTTTCCTTCTGTTTTTCACATCCCATCCACGGTTCGCGTTTTCCGACAAGAAACTTTGGAACTTTCTAACTCAATGCCAGGAGTCGTTGGAGCTTTTGTTGCTGCCCATGGGCAAGGACACGGAATGGATCGATTTTGTCAGAAGAAAGTGACGGGATGGAATAGATGCGGACATTCGAAAGTGTTGGTGCGTGTGACGGAGGACGGTGAGGAAGCACTTGGCAGCATGGGTAACGATACCCCCTTGGCGTGCCTCTCCGAGCAAAACCGCCCAGTCTTTGACTTCTTCTACCAGCTCTTTGCTCAGGCAAGGCTGCCACAGTCACATGTGCATGTGTGTGTATGAATACTGGCACATACCCAGAACAAAAACCCTATCATCTCGAAGTAGCATTCAGGGCTATATAAACCAATGTTTTTCACAGACGCCGCATGCTGTAAGCTATACAAACTATCTGAGGCTTTAAGAGCATGGCTTGCTCAGGGGTTCCTACATTTGCAAAAAACAAGCTCCAGCTTGCACCAAAGAACTCTATGTGTGTCGCATCCTAGAGCACATTTGTCAAATCGAATTTAGGGTCACCATGCGTGATGGTTTGTGTTGAGTCGGCCTCCACAGGTGACCAACCCTCCGATCGATCCGATCCGTGAATCAGTGGTGATGTCACTAGGCGGGGTATCGCGTCACGGCGTTGCATGGTGGACGAGTCAAACGCAATGGCCTGCAATGTTAACGAGGTGGGTAAATGTCAGGCTCCTAGCTTGCAGATGCAGCAAGAGAGAAGGAGCAGCTTACAAGCTGAAGGTCTGCCTTTGAACCCGCTCTTTTTGCCGCTGGCTTTCTGTTGGACCCCTTTGCACATCACCTGGCCTGAAAGCGACTTGCACTCCTTCGAGGAATAGGCTGAGAGTGCTCTGGCACCGAGACAAGACACGCGTTGTATCGGAGCTTCGAAAAGCTGGCACTGACGACACAGGCTGCTGGATTGGCCCGGAAGTCAACGTCCTGGGAGACCCTAGCCCGAAGCACTGCCAGCGGCTCTGGCTGGACAAGCCCTGCTTGCTGCCGGCCGCTGGGCGTGTTCAAGTGCTTCAGGTGCTTCAGGTGCTTCCCCTTGGTTCGCCTAAGGCCCTTCGCTTCAGTTTTCAAATTTGCCTAAGGCGGAAATGGCGGCGCTGAGCCGCACCAAGGAGCTCAAGGGCTGGCAAATGCGCGCGGTGGATGCTACCTTCCCCTCGCATGAAGGCCGGAAGTTCGGTCGGAGAGTAGTTCACGTGTTTGCCTTCGAGTGACTTGTGAGCATCCTGGATTGTGCAGACCCGAAATGCAGGGTTTGGGAGCTTTTCCAAACGTCCACAAGGTTTGTTGACTTGAATCGGCAAAGTCACCACTTTGCTGAGGTGGAAGATGGGTTCATATTTCTTGTGGGTTTGAACATCACTTTTTGGGTGCTAATTCAACACTCTTTTACAAAGTGGCTTAACCCGCTTCGTTTCTTTGTTTCTTTGGTTTCTTTGGTTTTCGGACGGGGAGGTGCTACCGGCCTGGAGCGGCACCTGAAGCGTGTGGCTCAGGAGGCCACCTGGGCCGCCAAGCACCTCTGAGAAATCCGACAGTCGCTTCGGGGCTTTCAACGAATTTCCAAAGAAAGGGCCACAGAAGCAAGCGGTCATCTTTTTGTCCACATCTCGTTGGGAGAATCGCGTTGCAGCTGAGTCCACAGACCCATGTGTTGACTGTTCATGGGACCCATTCAGATGACAGAAGCAGTTGTTATTTGAATGACACATTGAGCGACACACCTTGATAGCTGGCAGCATGCTGTGACCTTCCTGAGAGTTTGCAGCTCACTGGCACTTGCTCCAAGGAATGGCTATCAGCTCATCACGCTGTCTGACAGGTCCAAACCTCAGCAAGCTGTTGTTCCAGGAATGTCCCTCTCTCTCTCTCTCTCTCTGTAAGGGAGTGTCTGGAGCGTATTGTCCTTCCGTGTCCAAGGATACACGTGTGCTCTGTGGGTGTTTTCGAGACTCTAGCGAGGTCTGCGGGTGAGAAGCAGGTCCCGCTGCCGTCCCTCATGGTTTGTGGAGCCGTGCATCAAGCGCTGGTGGGCCAAAAGCTGCGCACAAAGGCGCAAGGGAGCCCGTCGCGGCTTCGTATTCCTATCCGGCTCGATTTGCTGGTAGCTGGGATTTCTAGAGTTCACTAGATGGCCGAGTGACCAGCACTTGCAGGTGGCCCTCATCGTGGAGAGCGGAGAGCCTTATGAGGTAGCACATCATGCAGCCTTGATGAATGGAAGCAAGTGTCCACAAGGAAGGATTCAACTCGAGCGCGCTGTTTCCTTCTGCAGCTTTCAGTTCGCACACGCACACACACACAGACACACAGACACACAGACACACAGACACACAGACACACAGACACACAGACACACAGACACACAGACACACAGACACACAGACACACAGACACACAGACCAACAGAAACACAGACACACAGACACACAGACACACAGACACACAGACACACAGACACACAGACACACAGACACACAGACACACAGACACGCAGACACGCAGACACGCAGACACGCAGACACGCAGACACGCAGACACGCAGACACGCACACACGCAGACACGCAGACACGCAGACACGCAGACACGCAGACACGCAGACACGCAGACACGCAGACACGCAGACACGCAGACACGAAGACACGCAGACACGCAGACACGCAGACACGCAGACACGCAGACACGCAGACACGCAGACACGCAGACACGCAGACACGCAGACACGCCGACACGCAGACACGCAGACACGCAGACACGCAGACACGCAGACACGCAGACACGCAGACACGCAGACACGCAGACACGCAGACACGCAGACACGCAGACACGCAGACACGCAGACACGCAGACACGCAGACACGCAGACACGCAGACCCGCAGACCCGCAGACCCGCAGACCCGCAGACCCGCAGACCCGCAGACCCGCAGACCCGCAGACCCGCAGACCCGCAGACCCGCAGACCCGCAGACCCGCAGACCCGCAGACCCGCAGACCCGCAGACCCGCAGACCCGCAGACCCGCAGACACGCAGACCCGCAGACACGCAGACACGCAGACACGCAGACACGCAGACACGCAGACACGCAGACACGCAGACACGCAGACCCGCAGACCCGCAGACACGCAGACACGCAGACACGCAGACACGCAGACACGCAGACACGCAGACACGCAGACACGCAGACACGCAGACACGCAGACACGCAGACACGCAGACACGCAGACACGCAGACACGCAGACACGCAGAAACACAGACACACAGACACACAGACACACAGACACACAGACACACAGACACACAGACACACAGACACACAGACACGCAGACACGCAGACACGCAGACACGCAGACACGCAGACACGCAGACACGCAGACACGCAGACACGCAGACACGCAGACACGCAGACACGCAGACACGCAGACACGCAGACACGCAGACACGCAGACACGCAGACACGCAGACGCGCAGACACGCAGACACGCA
>CAUJNA010000201.1:158664-227662 GCA_963377175.1 Effrenium voratum | reverse complement strand
AACAACATTGGGCACGACAATGAGACACAAATTGAAATAACCGAATACATTCAGTCGGGATTGGTTCTTGGTCAAGTTGAAAAGTTAGTCATCAGTTATGATAGGTACAATCCTACCCGTGGTTCATCATTCATTCCATTACCCGACTGGGTGGCAAACAAAAAGGCTTGTATTAATATTAAAAATGAGGACGTGTTTTAA
This sequence comes from Effrenium voratum, assembly GCA_963377175.1. Classification (NCBI taxonomy): domain Eukaryota; class Dinophyceae; order Suessiales; family Symbiodiniaceae; genus Effrenium; species Effrenium voratum. The sequence goes on along the minus strand of CAUJNA010000201.1, from coordinate 227,461 downwards.
ATATTCCGTTCAATGTGATTTTATGAGTTATTCAAAAACGACCATCCCTGCGACATGTATCATTATAAGAAATACGTAGATGACAAATTTATCAAATGGGACGGAATAGACTTTCCAGTAGGTAATGATGAGATTGAACTATTTGAAGAACAGAACAAACACATGTCGGTCAATGTTTATTACATAAACCCCGATACGAATAGTAAAACTATTTTATTATACAAAAGAAGCAACAACCCACAAGCACAACACAAAATCGATTTAATTAAATTGACTGATGAAGTTAAATCGCATTACGCTTATATCAAAAATTACGATAAGTTAATGAGTAGTCAGACTAACAAGATGAAGGCGAAGAAGTATCACTGTAGAACCTGCTCACATGGTTTCAAGACCGAAGAACTTTTAAAGAAACACGAAGAACAAGGATGTCTAGCAGTTGAGGGTCAAAAATAGAAATGCCAGAAGCAGGTGAAACAATAGTATTCAAAAACCATTTCAAGAAACTTAAAGCTCCATTCGTAATCTATGCCGACTTTGAATGTTTAACTGTACCAATTGATGTTAAAAGCAAATCGGCAAAAGCTAAAACTACATCATATCAAAATCATCGTCCCTGTGGTTTTATGATTAATGTAGTCAATGCTATAACCGGAAGTAGTGAGCCTTACTTATATAGAGGTCAGGATTGTATGGATAAATTTGTTGAGAAAATCAATAAAGTCAGAGAGGAAGTTTTGGAGAAAATGAAGGAGGACAAAGACCGTATTGAAACCGAGAAGGACTGGGAGGACTTCAATAATGCCACTATCTGCTTCATTTGTGGAAACAAATTTGAGGAAGGAGAAAAGAAGTGTTGGGACCATTGCCACTTTACGGGACAGTATAGAGGTTGCGCCCACGAGGACTGCAATCTACGATTTAGTATGAGATATTATAAAATCCCTGTGTTTCTTCATAACCTTAAAAACTACGATGCCCACTTAATCATCAACAAGGCTCACGAACTGAACAAGAATTCTAAAATAGAATGTATCGCTCAGAACAGCGAAAAGTTTATAACCTTTGGTTTTAAAAATCTTTGTTAAGGACAGTTTCAGTTTCTTATCGTCTTCGTTGGATAAGTTGGTGAAGTTGAGTAAATATGAGGATGATAAAAAGCGTGAGAATTGGAAGAACAATTTCAGATACAGCGTTAGAAACCCGTATGTTAAAACCGATGAAGATTTGGATTTGTTGACTGATAAGGGTATTTATCCCTATGACTACTTTGATGATTTTGAAAGATTTAAGGAAAGGGCTTTACCGCCGAAAGAAGCGTTTTACAGTAAATTGAGTGAAGAACATGTAAGCGATAAAGATTATGAAAGGGCACTAAAAGTATGGGGGCACTTCGGGATTAGAACACTCGGGCAGTATCACGACTTGTATTTAAGAACTGATGTTTTACTACTGACCGATGTATTTGAAAACTTTAGAGACTTGTGTATGGAATACTACGGTTTAGACCCCGCTCATTATTACACGTTGCCAAATTTCGCATGGGACGCGATGCTTCTAAAAACTGGCGTTGAAATAGAACAATTGCATGACCAAGAAATGTTTGAGATGGTTGAAAAGGGAATGAGAGGTGGTATGTGTCAGGTTAGTCATAAATTAGCGGTGGCAAATAATAAGTATATGGGAGAAGCATATGATGAGAACAAGCCATCAAATTATATTAGCTACTTGGATGCTAATAACTTGTATGGTTTAGCAATGTCCCAGAAGTTGCCGCTAAAAAATATCAAGTGGACAAAGAAAACTCCCATTGTTGAAAAATGGAATGAAAACGATGAGTTCGGTTATATTATGGAAGTTGATTTGGAATATCCCGAAACATTGCACGACTTCCACTCTGACTATCCACTAGCGCCTGAAATAATGAATGTAAATGTGAATATGCTCTCCGATTATCAAAAGCAAGTCTACAAAATATATTATGATGGTAAAAGTCCCAAGGACGAGAAAACAAGTAAGTTAATATTAAATCTAAAGGATAAAGAAAAATATGTGGTTCATATTAAGACTTTACAGTATTATTTGAAAATGGGAATGAAAATGGGTAAAGTCCATAGGATAATCAAATTTCAACAGAGGGCTTGGTTGAAACCGTGGATTGACTTCAACACTGGTAAAAGGAAAGAAGCCAAAAGCGATTTTGAGAAAGATTTATTCAAATTAATGAATAACGCGGTGTACGGAAAAACTATGGAAGACAAGCGAAACCATATGGATTTTGAATTAGTTGATAATGAGGTAAGATATGAAAAATGTGTTAATAATCCAACATTCAAAAACAGATTTATTATTAATGAAAATCTCGTAGGAGTTGAGAAAACTAAAGCGAAGCTGAAATTGGATAAGCCGATTTTCCTGGGAATGAGCATTTTAGATTTAAGCAAATTACATATGTATCAGTTTTACTATGATGTATTGAAAAAAAAGTATAATGAAAACATAAAACTGGTTTATACCGATACTGACAGTTATGTAATTCAAACAATGACTGATGATGTCTATAAGGATTTCAATGATATAAAGCAACACATGGATTTTAGCGACTATCCTGTTGAGCATCCATGTCATGACAAAACTAATAAGAAGGTCTTAGGAATGTTTAAGGACGAAGTGAATGGAAAAATCATTACTAAATTCATTGGATTAAAACCTAAATCATATGCCTTCACAATTCACGGTGAGGATGATGAACATAAGAAATCAAAAGGTGTAGTGAAACACAAAGTTAAAAAAGAACTGTCGTATCAGAACTACCACGAAGCATTATTTCAAAACAAAAAGCATGAAATCACATATAACTTCATCAGAAGTAAGTCGCATCAAATATATTCAATGTCTCAAGTAAAGCAATCTCTCAGTAATTATGAAAATAAAAGGTTTTATAGTGATGCTTTCACTTCATTACCATATGGGCATTACAGCATTTCAGGATGAAATGCTCTAATGAGCTTTGCGACATTACGCTATTACAAAGTAATAGCCTAATGAGCTTCGCGACATTACTCCATAAAATAATTATCTAAATAGTTCTAATAATATGAAATTATTAGAATTATTTTCAGGGACAGGGTCGGTTGGTTGGGTTTGGGATTGGGTTTGAAACTGGAAATGTGGGTTTGGGGATGAGGTTGAAACTGAAAACATTAAAGTTTATGTATTTGTTGGTTTTGGGGGAGTTGAAAATGGAGGATTATGCCCTTATTTTGGTGGTTAGGGATTGTTGGGATTTAAGGGTTTGCGAAGAGCTCCCTTGAAATTGGGGTTGGTCTAAAACATTGAAACAAAAAATCGGCGAGAGTTTAACCTTACACAACGGTTTAGGGTTGTAAGACAAAACGCCCGACACCCGAGGGAGGTGCCTTCTGACAAACAGGACTCACACGTGGGGGTTGGGGTTGTTGTTGTTGAGGTGGTGGTGTTACGGGTTGTTTTGGTTGAAGGCGTGTGAGGCATCCACAGCATCATAAAAATCCAGCATCATCAGCATCATCCAGCATCATCAGCATTGAAACAAAAGAAGGGTCGGTTGTTGCCTGATGGCTGATGCCATTTAAAAAACAAAAAACTATCCATTCCATAATCAACCCTCCCTTTTCAGCAAGGAGTGGTGGGTATGCTTATCTCTCCTTGACCCATTCGCTCCCCACTCACTCCTTGCTCGGACAGGATGGGTGCACCCAGACCGAATTACGATTACGGAATGGATAGTAAAAAAGCAAATATCCGCCAATCCCCTAATCAAATGCACGACACTTTTAGTGTCGCACATCCGATTGACACTGTTGTTCTCATTTTTTCTAGATACACGGTGGTTCATTCCCAATTTCCCGCAGGAAAGAGAGAATGTTCCTCCTAAACAGAAAGGGGTCGTAAAACTGTTTTCCCAAATTGAACGATGACCTTTCCAAAGGTCTCCACACTCCTCCGGCAAGGGAAGCCAACGCTTTTTGAAGCAACGGTGCATCTGTGCGTTTGGTATGTGAGCCACCATTCCTCGTCCCGAAAGCAAGGGGACATGTGCAAACGTCCCCAGAGACAGGGGACAAATGACAAAATGACCCCAAGGGCAGGGGACAAATGACAAAATGTCCCCAAATAAAGGGGACAACTGACTACTGAATCGTGCAATTGGTGGATGCTTCCTGCACCTCTTGTGAAACTCGGTTTCTTCGGCTTTGCAATTCAAACTCAACGGCAACGAACATAGGAGACAAGTCCAAACTCATGATGCCCATGTTTTCGTTATACTTGGTAAAGTCCATCCAGAAGCTCTGCATTATGGTGTTCAAGGCATTGTCGTGAGCCCTCTGCACTTTGTCCTTGCTCAGGTCAAACATGGACAAGCTCGGAAACATCAAGGGCAAAGAACGAAGAAGTTTCTCCTCTGCTGTCCAGTTCTTACCTTTGTCGCTCCTCCTCGTGCCTAGGATGCCTTTGAGCGACTCCATGTCGGAGGTGGCAACCTGCTTCAAGCACAAGCCCAGGAAGGCATCGGAGGCACGCGACTTGACCATGAGAAACTCCGACAGTTTGCCCTCCTGCTCGGCGAGAAAGGTTTTGATGGACTGGGGCACCATGGCTTCGTTGGCTTCTGTGGCTTCCTCAGGACTTTCACCAAGACACATCTTCTCTACCTTCTTCTTCAACTTGGACAATGCCTCAGGACGTTTCAAGTATCCCTTCATGACGCCACCTCCACGAAGTCCGCTCAGGGACACCTTCATGTCAATGTCCAGAACGTGGTTGGGCACCGCCTTGTCTGTCTCATACTCCTCGTTGATGAAGTGGACTGTGAAGACGCTGAGATTAACGTGCTTCTTCTCCTCCATATAGCGACTGACCAACCATTTCATCTGACCCGTGTGGATGCCCTCGCCCTCCATCACAAGCGTCAGAACCTCATGCCTACCAATCTCCACCTCAACGATTAGATTGATTGGTCGCTCCAAACCGTAGTGGTCTCGGGTCTGGAACGTGAACTGCAGGTCAACGCCAACTATTGTGGTCGCCGTGAGACCCTCCTTTTCACAGAAAAGAAGGATGGCACCCATCGTCATGTCGTCGTCGAAGCCCTCGAAGACACCACCTTCTGGATGAAGAAGTTCTACTTCAAACTTGAACCAGCTTGTGCCTGTACGTGCCTCCATCAAGACCTTCAGCGTCAGCATGTCCTCAAACTTGCCCTTCAACTGATAGACCTCGTCATCAACCATCACGATGAAAGGTCTGTCATCATCACCTCCATCGCTGTCTCCTTCATCATCGCCACCGTCATCACCGGGTTCGTCTCCACGGTCATCTCCATGACGAAGCGACTCAGACGGTTCTCCCTGCTGTTGCCTCTCCATCTTGAGCTCCGCAGTCGCGATGAAGTCCTTGAGTTGCTTGTTCTCATTCGTCAGGCTTTCAATCTGAGCCCTCCATCGGTGAGTCCAATGAGGAGCTTTCTCCTTCTTGGTCTTGGACGTTGCGAGGCGAGAGAGAGCCATTGCAAGGAGATGCGTCAAGCAACCTAATCGCTACTACCTACTCAAATCAAAGCCTCTCGGAAACAACTCATCGGTCAAATCAGGTCAAGCTCAGGCACAACTGCTGACAACAGGTTCAACGTGTGTCTCATTTTCAGCGTCTGGCATGGATGGATGCTCTGTTCAGGTCGGGTATCCAAAGCGAAGCAATCCAAGGCAAACGACCATGTACATATTTCTGATGACATGTGAATGCTTCGCCTTTGTTCCCTCCAGAGATTAGGCACAGGGTCAAGGACTTTCGTTGAAACAACTGTGAGTTGCATATGTATAAGCACATGACACGAAAGAACACTTTACCTTGACACCTGAGAGATGCTTCATGAAGGAACTAACTCAGTCCTCGTCATCATCAGTATCGTCATCGTTGTCCTGGTCCTCGTCTGTGTCCTCGGCCTCGTCCTGCTCGTTCGGCATCTGGATGGGATGGGGGAAGTTACCCTCATTGAACTGACTCATGTACATGACGCCAACGAACGGGTTCTGCAACAGGTGCTCGGCGTTGTACAAGAAGGTCCTGGCGTGTTTTGTCAAGTGCATCTGGCGAATATCCACCATGGCGAGGTCCCTCACGGTCTTGGTCTTTGTCTTTGTCTTTGCACCATCCAAGGACACCTCCTGGTAGAAGCCCAACTTCTGGCACTTCTTCAAAATCACCCTCCTCAGCTTGCCGTAGGTCTTGCCCTTATCAACACGGACGGAGTGGATACTCCCATCTGGGGCAACGAAGCGAACCACCACCATGCCAGAGCGTTTGGCCCTGTTCATCTCTTCCTTGGCCTCCTTGTCCGCCTGCTTCTGTGCAACAGTTGCCCTCTTTTTTGCTTCGACATCACGCTTCTTCTTCTCATTGAGAAGGGCATCGTTCATCGCCTTGTGGCTGAGCATCAACTTCTCCATACTGGAAGTCAAATCCGCAAGGGTGTCATCGGATGACCCCGCGACCTGCTCCTGCCAGTTTCCCGACAGCAACAACTGAAGACCAACATCCACCTCTTCCTCTGACTCGGGCGTTTGCTCTTGCGCAGGTACATGCATCTGTTCATCCACTTCATCGTGGGGTGGCTCACGGTAACCACCAGTTGATGCCTTTGCCTTCGGGTTGGACTTCGGCGCCATCTTATGACAAGGAGGACGGAAGCGTGAGGAATGGACACTACCAGAAACAACAGCCAAATGCTTCAAACACTGTTTTGATATCTGACAGTCGTCAATGTGCTGTCAACCTCACGACATGAATGATACATGAGAAGAATGCGCAACTGAAAAAAACCTTGAAATCGACCAACGCCCCAGAACTTGATAACTACTAAAAGGGCTACCTCTTTCAAATGAAAAAAATGTTTGCCCCTAGCCCAACAATGAACAAGGCGACAATTTACCCAAATGATTACCTTAACGAAAACGATAAATAAGCTCCCTAAAAACCCTCTTTTAAAAACGAATAAGGGGGAACACAGATTTGAGATGAACATAAAAACCATAACAGGCAACCCTCAACAGGCCACCCCCCAGGCCCCCTACTTTTACCATTTTTTCCCCCACCCCCACCCCCACCCGCACCCCTCCCCACCCCACCCCACCCCACCACACCACACCACACTACACCACACCACACCACACCACACCGCACCGCACCACACCACACCGCACCACACCACACCACACCGCACGACACGACACGACACCACACCACACCGCACCGCACCACACATAACACACAGCACACAACACACAACACACAACACACAACACAACACACAACACACAACACACAACACACAACACACAACACACAACACGCAACACAGAACACAGAACACAGAACACAGAACACGCAACATAGAACACAGAACACACAACACAGAACACAGAACACAGAACACACCACACAGAACACACAACACAGAACACAGAACACACAACACAGAACACAGAACACACAACACGCAACACACAGCACACAACACACAACACGCAACACACAACACAGAACACAGAACACAGAACACAGAACACACAACACACAACACACAACACACAACACAGAACACAGAACACAGAACACACAACACACAACACACAACACACAACACACAACACACAACACACAACACACAACACACACAACACACAACACACAACACACAACACACAACACACAACACAACACACAACACACACACAACACACAACACACAACACACAACACACAACACACAACGCACAACACACAACGCACAACACACAACACACAACACACAACACACAACACACAACACAACACACAACACACAACACACAACACACAACACACACAACACACAACACACAACACACAACACACAACACACAACACACAACACGCAACACAACACACAACGCACAACACACAACACACAACACAACGCACAACGCGCAACACACAACGCGCAACGCGCAACGCGCAACGCGCAACGCGCAACGCACAACGCGCAACGCACAACACACAACGCACAACGCGCAACGCACAACGCGCAACGCGCAACGAGCAACGCGCAACGCGCAACGAGCAACACATAACGCGCAACGCGCAACGCGCAACGCACAACGCTCAACGCACAACGCGCAACGCTCAAGGCACAGCGCACACCGCACAACGCACAACGCGCAACGCACAACGCACCTTGCGCAACGCGCAACGCGCAACGCGCAACGCGCAACGCGCAACGCACAACGCACAACGCCCAACGCGCAACGCCCAACGCGCAACGCACAACGCGCAACGCGCAACGCGCAACGCGCAAAGCGCAGCGCGCAACGCGCAACGCGCAACGCGCAACGCGCAACGCGCAACCCGCAACCCGCAACCCGCAACACACAACACACAACACGCAACGCAGAACACACAACACACAACACACAACACACAACACACAACACGCAACACGCAACACGCAACACACAACACACAACACACAACACACAACACACAACACACAACACACAACACACAACACACAACACGCAACACACAACACACAACACACAACACACAACACACAACACGCAACACACAACACACAACACACAACACGCAACACGCAACACACAACACACAACACACAACACACAACACACAACACAGAACACAGAACACAGAACACAGAACACACAACACGCAACACACAACACACAACACACAACACGCAACACACAACACACAACACACACAACACAGAACACAGAACACACAACACACAACACACAACACACAACACACAACACACAACACACAACACACACAACACACACACACAACACAACACACACACACAACACACAACGCAACACACACAACACAACACACAACACAACACACGCAACACAACACACACAACACACAACACACACAACACAACACACACAACACAACACACACACAACACACAACACAACACACACAACACACAACACACAACACACAACACACAACACAACACACAACACACAACACACAACACACAACACACAACACACAACACACAACACACAACACACAACACACAACACACACAACACAACACACAACACACAACACACACACACACACACACACACACACAACACACACACACACACAACACACAACACACAACACACAACACACAACACACAACACACAACACACAACACACAACACACAACACACAACACACAACACACAACACACAACACACACACACAGAACACACAACACACAACACACAACACACAACACACAACACACAACACACAACACACAGAACACAGAACACAGAACACAGAACACAGAACACAGAACACACAACACACAACACACACCACACAACACACAACACGCAACACACAACACACAACACACAACACACAACACACAACACAGAACACACAACACAACACACAACACACAACACACAACACACAACACACAACACACACCACACAACACACCACACACCACACAACACACACAACACATACACACAACACACACACCACACACACACCACAAACACACACACACACACGCACACACACCACACGCCACCACACACAACCACACGCACACACCAAGAAAGGTACATGGGCGTGCGAACGGGCAAGCCCGAGCGCCCACACGCAGGCGCCTGCGCACTCACAGGGACATGTCAGGGCGCAGTTGCGTGCGCATGCTCTGGCTTGCGCGCAAAATGGTCACACGCACACACACACACACGTATATGCACTTACAAGTTTCGTATTGCTCGCAAACCTGATGGGTTCCGGCCAGATTGATCATAGCAATCTGCGGAATTTGCTACAGACCGTTTGTTTCAAAGGGGCCATTTCGAGACGAAGGACATGGCGAGTGGCTAACGGGTTTTTCAGATGGTTGGTAGGCGCACAGCACTTTGGCGATTGCCCTGAATCGCCTTGGCGGCTTCTCCAACACCGGGGAGGGTGGAGAGGATCCTGCGAGGCGGGCCAAGTGGGGAGGCGGGAGGTTCGGCAAGGGCCCCCTTAACCTGAAGGCAGCAAGCAAAGCAGACACGTGCTTGCAAAGCTTACAGATACTTCTAAACGCTTCATGCTGCCCGCCTCGGCCAGCTTCATACGCATTGTGTTAATTTGGAAGTTTGTGTTTTTCTAGAGGTTTCAAAGCGGGCAATTCGAATCTAGTTCTGGCCACCGCAGTTGTGGGCAGAACAATTGTAGGTTAGAAGAACCTTCTTAGTGCGCGCCACGCTGATGCGCGACCTTGTGCTAATTTGTATATTCGGCGATCCCATAAGATTTGAGACCGACAATGTCTCAAAACCATGGTCGGCGTGCGCTGCGCAGCTGCAAGCTTTGTGGCCCAAGCGGGCGCAGAGGTTTGCTGCAACGCGTGCGACCCTTTGAGCAGAAGCGAAGGAGAAAGGGAAAGCGCCAAGCCGGCTGCCAAAACCATGCGTAAAAAAGAAAGAGGTAGTCGCGCAAGGCCAGGCTGTTGAACACTGGTAAGGCCCCAAGGAGCGGGTGTGGTGGGGTGTGGGGGTTTGGGTTTGTGCCAAATTGAACTTGAGCGTGAAGCTCAACATCCTGCCCGAGTCCGGTTGCAGAGGGTCTCAATCCTTCTGGTAGCCCTGAGGGCTTTTTCAGACCAAACCCAATATTGCGCAGATGGATTGGTGAGACTATGCGCTTTTCTGACGCGCTGCCGCAAGGTCTTTTCACTGCAAGCGCGCATGGCTAAGCGCGAAAAGTAAAGATGAAAGGTTGAGCCAAAGCCGGTAGATTGTATGAAGGTTCACAGCGTCAAAACAGACACAAACCATACACAAACTTCTTCGCACCTTCAACATCGAATTGTGCCATAGCCGTGTTTCATATGTGTGCAGGCCGTTGAGAGTTAGATTGATTTCGATTCGTTGATTCGTGTCAAAAAGGTCATCTGCTCCTTTGTGACACGGACTTGTTGATTCATCATGTATTTACAAATGATTGCGCAGCTGTGCTGCAAATTGGGACTTCACGCAAAAGTGGTACCTAGTTAGTTGTACCTGAAACGGATGCACCCTTGAGAGTGTGATGCTTGACATGGAAAAGAAGGACAGGATTGTCCTCTGTGCAGCGATCGACTTTCTCACGTCAGAATAGGGGATGAGGTTGATGTCGCGATCGCAATTGTCTTGTGGAAGATGAGTTTTATGAGATTTGGTCTGAGGGAACGTTGATTGGTCGTTGATGCCGTTGTGCGTGTTGGAGCTGCGAATTTGGTTCGCAAATGCCTGTCGTTGATCTAACGCCAAGTCTTCTGGTATCCCTTGTAGCTGCTCTCGGATGCTGTGTAGTCGCGCGGGGATTGGCTGTAGTTCTTCCATCGGCCGAAGTCACTGACCTTGTTGGCTTCGGGCTTCGGGTGTAGAATGTCAAGGGTGCGTGCCAGGCCAGGCCGAATGTCCGTTCACGAGCATCTCGTTGGTGGTGGACACCTGATGATCGGCAATGACGAAGCCACGGTCATGCTTGAAAAGATCTCTCTTTTCTTCAGGCATGTTGCGTGCTTCTTCCATGCGATTGCTGATCTTTTGTCGTTCCCCGTCCGAAAACGAAGATCGCCGTGCAATTAGGAGGGTCCTGTCAAAATCGCATCCTCTCTTGGTGTGGAGGACATGTCGGATGACATTCTGGATGTTTGCTGATGTGTCCATGGCGACGTCCTACCTGTCGGTGGGCTTCATGAGACCGAATTGGTTCCACGCATCCTGCGCGACCTGTGCTGCAGTGAAATACCTGCTGGAATTTGCTGATGTGTTGACGGCTTTGTTACCGTCTCCAGCAATTGCATCGCACCGATATTTCATGACAAATGGAAGTGCATGCTTCCGCAAGTCTCTCAACGGCTCGATAACTCATGGACGGATGCGGGTGGAGTACCCCAATCGTTGCAAATGGCAATCCAGCTCGGTGGACATGGTGTTCTAGGAAAAGGTCTCATCCGTGAGTGCCGTCCCTTCTCCGGTGATCTTGATGTTGTAGCTGTTGCGTGATGATCGTTGCACTTCTCCCTGACGGAATGTTGTTCAGAAGTGCGGATGCGGATGGTTCGTCATTGACTATGACGTCATTGACGCATGTCATGTGAGCGTGCTGACGGCCTTAGCCATGCAAACTTCAACACATTGTCCAGGATCTGATACAGCTCGCGTGGGTCATGAAGGTCATGTTCTTCTCTTTCTTCAAAGGATCCACCTTGCGATCTTTCTTGCTGGCACCAAGCGCTGGTCGTCGAAGCCTGGATTTGGACTCGGGCTGAGGAGGTGCGGGTCATGCTCCTTCCAGTCGTCGCTGTCACGGCTGTGTCCCTTCTGTTATCTTCCGCATGGCAGATCATCGCCTTGCCTTCTTGATGGGATCTGTCTCACTTCTTGTGCGATTGGCCGCCATTGACCGACTTGTCTGCAACACATCGGATGTGCAGCCCCATCTTGGTGTCCGGGTGTTTCTGACCGTCGGGCCGAAGGGCCGATCAAGTGGCAATGAGCTGATCCAGCCACGGGCAGGTGCCTTTCTGCATGTTGACATTGCGTTGCGTAGCTTCCGTCAGTCGACGGGGTGGGAACACAAACGCCAATCTCAAATCTTGTCTGCTTTCCATCTGCTCGGCCGTCTCGCGTGCGGCGAAGCCGCTCACACGTTCCACCCTCCAAAAGCTCAGATCGCCAAGCGGCTGGTTGCGCAAGGATGCGACGTTGGTGATAGTCTTGTTCGTGTCGAGCGTGTGGTTGCGGCGTAGAAAGCACGCTCAATGCGTCTTGGTTGTCATCGATTTGTAGCACATGCTGTAGAGTCGATGGATGTATGTCATGTAGGACGCGGACTGAGAGTTGCAATCGCGCTTGATGCTTCGGCGCTCCAGATGCACGGCCTCTTTCCTGAGTCGCGCTCTTGTGCGGGGTGTACTCAGGCGCAAGGCCCAACTGACAGGCTGTCGGTCCGTTGTCAAGGACTGCGTAGGTTGTGTGGACCGTCGGTGTGTGATGTTGGAATGCGTCATGACTTGCCACCAGCGCCATATGATTCTCGCCTGGTGTCGTGAGATGAGTGTTAGCCTGTCCTCCCAATCTTTGTCACTCGTGAAGGCTGCGAGAGGTCAGCAGCAGCCTGCTGGATGGCGGGTTGCTCCTTTGTTTTCTTTGCAACGGTGGCGAATGTCTTGGACTTGCCTTTATCCTTTCCATCGTTTCCTTTATCATTGTCATAGGCTGGAGAACCGTTGTTTCCATTGAAAGGATACTTCCTTTCCTGCCTTTGCCTTTTCCCCAATATGCCTCGTCGTAGGGATCCTCGTATTCGTTGTCCACGCAGGCCCTGCCGTTGGCGGTGCTCTTTCTGACCGCCCTTTTTGCTTCTTGACTTTGTTCCTTTTCCAAAGCTCAGACTCCGCCCTAACACCTTTCTGGCACTGAACGCGTCATTTTCCTCGAGGCCCCAGAATGTCTCTTCATCTTCTTCTGCGATAAATCCTTTTTCAACCAGAAACCTTCTTCGCCTCCTGGAGGTCTGATGGACGGATCTTGAGTGGACGTATTTGTTGCGACAAAGAGATCGTGATACTGTGTTTCCATCTCGCATTCGTATTCCCGAAAGCATGGCCGCTGGGTTCACTTGAGTTGCGTTGTTGCAAGGAATCATCATCCTGAAAGTCATTGCAAGGAGTCATTGCAAGGACGAGCGTCTCTCTGTACATGTTAGAACCGGCTGCCTGTTTAAAACCAGGAAGGAGAATGATGCCGGGGCTGGCCAAGCAGTCTGGCAGGCAGCGCAAAGTGGCCAGGAACGTAAAACTCAGGCGGGCTGTGGGCAGCCACGCAATTCTCCTTTCTTCTTTGAAAGAGGCGAGGTTCCTGCTGCAACGACTCTCTCTCTCATGAGCTAGCAAGAGGTTGACGCGTCGCTTCCCGCGACCTTTGTCATGCTTACCTTGATGAGTCTTTCGAGCGAAATGATCTCTTGCCCTTGAGCCAAATGCCTCCGGTCTTCTTTCCAGTAGAACAATTTATCTCCCGCCTGAAGAGGTTGGCAGCTCGTTGTGCGCAAGATCTCTCCTGATGTCTTCCAACTGACGGCAAGTTCCTGTTTTGACTGACAACTGCTTGATCTGGATCGCTGCCATTTCTTCAGCGGTCTTATCAGTTGTCTGTTGTGTCGGCGTCGCAAGATCTACTTGGATGAGATCTGCTGGCCGTCTGATTTCTGATTCGCAGCTTCCTTCGCAAGTTGCGGATGCGTGTGCGACCTTCTTGAGTGAAGCATGCTGTTCCTGCTCTGACGAAATTCAGCATGATCTTGAGTTACTGCTTCAATAGGCGGACTGCTGCTTCAGCTCGGTTCGGTCAGGGGTGTTCGGGCCCCGCCAAGATCGGTGTGATGTCGAGGGACTGATAGAAGCGCTCTCACCCATCGGTCTCCAACAACTATGTGGGCTGCAAGCGGCGCGGGTCGAAGTAGCTCCTGCGACGGTTGTCTTCTCTAATTCCCTTGTGCTGCGGTGTTGCTCCATCCGGAATGACCAGGACTATCGACCTGTTCTCCAGTTCCGAGAGGATTCTGATTGTGATCAATGAACGTCATGTCGCCAAATGTGTCTGATCGAAGCCCACTTGTCTCGCTTCAAGCTTGAAGTCGGAGGTGGTCTGCGCTCCTATGATGCTGGAGGTGGAGTTTCTTCAACTCTTCTGCTCATCAATTGGTGCTGCGAGATTACCCCATTTGCTGCCGGTGCTGAGGAGCCTTTTCTTCATCTTTTATCGACTTGTCTGCGAATGTGAAGATGGTCTTTCCTCGTGTCCTGTTTGGTTACTGATAACTTTGATGCGCGCACAGCTTTCTGTTGCCGCGGGTTCTGCAGGCAGAAGCTTGATGCTTGATGCTGACATCATTGAGGCCTTTCGCAGGAATTGTCGTGTTTGTCCAACTCTGACAAGTGTCGGTACAATTCCTTGCTTGAGAGTTCGATGTTTGTGCTGGCTGGAGGTGTCGTGTGACACTTGAGACGTGAAGTTTGGTCTTGTCCTGTGTCTGCCGGGATGTATTCGTGCGAAGTGAGGTTTTTCATTGAATCGATGGACCGACCTCTTGCGTCAGTTGTCTTGTGCAGGTCGGATTGTGCTGCGCGGGTTTATGACCGGCGCCCTGAGCTTTGTTGCTGGCAGGTTCCTGAGCGGTTGTGAGCAGAAGCGGTCCTGATATTGCAAAACATCATGACTTGCCAAAATGTCCACATGACTTGTGTCGCACATCTCATGACTTGGTTTCCAGCCACTCTCACTCCATGATGGATCCTTGTCGCACCAACCGGCGATTTATGGCTTTGAGAGGTCAGCCCTTTGTTGTCTCAGTGATGCCGGCGAAGGTCTTGGACTTTTTTGTTGTTTGTCTTTTCCGCCTTTGCCTTTTCCGTTTTTGTGGATGGATAACCCTTGTTCCCACCGAGAGGGTTCTGATACTTGACTTTTCCTTTCTCTCCTATTCTTTCCGTTGCCTTGTTCCTAAAATGCTTGAGCCACTTTTGCTATGTATAGTTTGCTTGATGCCTGGATACGCAAATGAGAAACTCGGTGTTGTGTCTCCTGTGATTGAAGAAGTTGGGGCATCGGCGAAGATACACGTTCGTGGCTCCATTTAGGAAGTGCTTCTTCAGGTGTTCTTGGAGTAGTTGACTCCTTCTGCTGCATCTCTGAGCTGCGCGTTGTCAAGTGGCTTCACTAGCGTGAAAGAGATCCAGTCGTCACTTCAAGTCTAGACTGGCGGTCGCCAATAAATTCAGTACTTCCTTTGTGCTGCCAATAGGACAGCCTGCGCTTGTGTAGGCTTCCACGAAGCCTTTTCCATCTAATGACACTGACTGGAAGAGCTATTCAATACTGTTGAGCCAAAATGGTGGGCGGGGGTCCTGTCTTTTGCAGCAGACCAATTAGTTGTACCTCGTCTACATTCCGGCCCAAACCCGCTGGCCAGACAAAAATCTCGCCGCTCTCAGCAGTTATTCACACATTGTATTGCCCAGCAGTTTCCGCTCAGTGTCAACAATCAGGTCATCAGGTTCTCGTCCATTAAAGGGCCACAGAGATTGCTACCATGATCAGGCATTGTGGTGGCAGAGCGTGTCTTGCCTACAAAATTCATGATGATGTCATCAGACGAAGAGGCAGCAGTGAAGAGACTAAATCTATCGATGACCAAGTCAGCTGGTTTCGATGTGAGGAAAATATCAACGCCTGGTATGTGACCGTTGGAGCACTCACGCAGAGAGAGTTACTCGACAACAACCTACTACGAGACCCAGTAGAAGGAGCCAGGCAGCGTGGAATGATCTGACGCCCAGCGCAAGACGCAAACCAGAGAAGGGCCTCGCAGTCTCAGCAACCGACTCAGGCTGGAGCGTCGTCCGTGTAATTCCTGAACTTGGGCGACCCGGAGACTTTGCAGCAGTGTGTCAATGGAATGCAACAGATTCCACTCAATGATAACCTCATTGCATAGTTCTTCATCATTCAGAGGGAACTATCAGGCCAGCAAAGAGAAAGAATCACCAGTGCAATGTCTTTGAGGAGCATCCTGTTGGAGACTTACACGCGTGAGATGGTGAAGACACAGTGTCGCGATCTCTTCATCCCGACCAGGACCTCGATGCGAGATCCAACACTTCGTCCAGCATGATCTCCTACATCCTCGAACAAGGAGAAAGGAAGAATGGGACAGTTCAAGTATCCCAAACGAAGGTGATCCATCCTACAACGGCGGGAAGGCGGAAAAGACAAAGGAACATCCCAAACACTCGCTGCCGTCGCAGACCGCCGTCGCAGACAAGCCAGAGGGCAACCTGCCACGCAGCAGGCTACTGACCTCTCACAGCCTTCACATGCCGGTTGCAACCATCAGGATTGGCATCCATTGTGGAGTTGGAGTGAAGCAGCTGGCGCTCAAGTCACGACCATTCCGGTGCAGGACATGTGCTGATGGCCAGTCATGATGCTCGCAACCTTTCAGTGAGGACCAATCACAGTCCGCTAGCGACAAAGCTAATGGCGCCGGTCATAAACCCGCGAGACAACCCGACTTTTGCGCCAGGCGAATGGGACGCTGGCGTGCGACCCAGCCTATCGATCATCTTGGCAGATGTTCACCTTTTCCAGCGGAGAACCTGCCCAGGTCAACTGGACCTCGGAGCTCAAAAACATATCGTTGTGTTGGTCTCTCTGGATGGAGCAACAGCGCTGCTCACTGCAGAGGCGGTGAACACAACGCAAGAACTGGTGAAATCACCATCCTCAGGAACTATTTCGACCAGTGCCACTTGCAGCCCAAAACAGGAAGGCGACACATGGGAACATGTCTATCAGTCCATCGACGTCGCACCGATATCGCTGGGACCGAACGCGCCAGCCCGAGCGGAAGCAGTAGTGCGAATTTTGAAGGCGAAGCCCAAGAGTTACACCGCGGCAACAGCCGCGTCTGCGATGCTCAAGAAGGTTTCCCGCCAGCTGTCGAAGCAGGCTTCTTAGGAAGCCCGCCATCAGAACAGATCTTGCCCAAAGTCTCAGACTGGGCCCCGGGCGGCAGGAGACAAGGTGTTCTATTTCCAGGAAGACAAAACTAAAGATTTGTTTCGATGGAAGCAAAGGCGGCATATGGTTGAAGCGACGCGCAGTTTCCTTCGAATGTAGCTCTCGATCTAGGAACTCGACCCACGTCAAGCTAAACGTGACAAAGGTTCGACAGGATGAGATGAGAAGGGTTAAGGAAGTTAGGCCCTTCAAAGAACATGTTTGTGGAAGACCTCTCCTTCGTTCCAGAACATGCGCACTGGGAAAAACTCATGCTCTCGATGAAGTGCAAAATTCAGCAGTGCTGCGCGCTTACAGGGTTAAAGGTTGAAACTTCCGTCGACGTCAGAAATGGATTCGACGTCATGACCTCCAAGGGACGCCGCGTGGTCATGCAGCTCATCAAGGAACAGGCGCTGGATGTCATCTTCATGGCACCGGTGTGTGGACCATGCTCTATTACACGGAAGTCCAACAAGACCGCCGGAGGTTGGGGAAAGGCGCAAACGCTACATGTGTAGCGTGAGTCGCGAAATATCAATTGAAGCGCAGAAGATACTTGATCATTGAGAGCCCCTTGTCAGGTTCACCAGCAGCCTGGAATGATTTTCATTTTTGTGCATTTGGACGGAAGGGTCGTGAATCAGGGATTCGATCCCTGAAGCCGACCAGCCTGCTTCACAACTTACCTTTTCAGGAAAAACAAAACTTCATCGGACCAGTGAAACATGAGCATAAGCCTTTGGAGGGCAACGCAGGCGCCTTCAGAAGCAGAACCAAGTGAGCGCAGGTATATCCCTACCAGTCCTGCCAGGACCTTGCGCGCATCACCTTGCATCACACCAAGGTAACAAGGAGGTGTACCTCTTTGAGTCGTTCGCCGATCAGCAAGTTGCAAGGAGAGGAGTATCACATGACCAGAAGCAGTGTTGCTGTCACAGAAGCTTCAGAAACAACGAAGCAGCCGCGCCAGGCACGGAGATTGATCTTTTTCGTCAAGACCCAAATGCGATCAGTCAACGTGTGACATGGCTGTAGAAAGCTGACACAATTGCCCCGGCATCACCACCAGCCAAAGTCTGGTTACCCGGTCATGTTCCGATAGGCGTCAAGAAGGTCAGCAACTGGTCAGGCCCTGACAAGATCAAGGCACCCAGATCCTGGGCTCGGTTTTTGGTTAGCAGAAAAGAAAGTTCTTGAGCGCACAGCGACATCCAAGTGTCGACATTCAGCAAGGCGCAACATGCTAACAGTAAATCTTGGAATGCTGACAAAGGATCCGAACATGGACGGAAGAAGCGAGAGGCGCGCGGTTTGTTTGATCACTCACAACAGTGCCCCCGTTTCATCTGCGTCAACGAAGCCGACATGTTCTTCGAATCAGACACGGCAAGTGATCAGATAACTTATGACCTGCTCATTGCATTAATCAACGCAGGCTTCAAGGGCTTGGTCCCGAAGGCACGGGGCGTGTCTCGCGAGAGGCGACCAGACAGAGTTGGGCTTCTCACGCGTCATGCCTTCGTGAAGAGCCAAAGCTGGGGAACCACGTTCGGCGTCTTCCAATGTTGTTTCGGCGCATCAGATGACAATGTTGATCCAGAGTACCTCAAGCCGATGTCAGCTTGCCTGGCACGCACAGGTCCGTACTGTTGACGAAGGACTGTTAGAAGACCTTGCTTCCCCCAAGAACTGAGAGCGTCAGACATGGAGTCAATGGCAACACCATCGCCATTGCCATTGATCAAAGAACAACTTGCAAGGCGAGATCCTAAAAGCCAAAGAGTGTCCGCACATTCGGGCAAAAGGGCGCAGTAGAAGAAGAATGAAGCCACAGGTGCGATTCGCTTACAGGAGACGTCCGGCTTGAACTATTCACAGCAGCCGTTCGTCAATTGCAAGAGTTCTGGAACGGCTTCCACAACATGGACAGGATCAACAGGCTGGATTTTTTCTACGACTCATCAGCAAGTCCGCGCCTTGTCCGCCATGTCCTTCATACCAAGAAGGATCTTCACATGACAGGGCCTTTCCTCAGCGCACGGCGACGGTGCACACAGGAAGAAGACGCTTTCGAACAAGGTCAAAAGAGGGCGTTCGGAAATGACCCAGGCGTGACCGTCCGCGACTATCAGGTATCCCCCGCAGCGCGGCTCAATCGCAACGCAGGCGCCGGCAGCGATTGGCGTGCCCCTCTCATGGTTTGCGTCAAGAGCAAAGGTGGGGCCCAGGAAGTCAGCAACCAAGGCCGACTGCTACGAGGGCTACAAGGGCTACAGCCCCTGCATAAACAGACTATAGCGAGAATTCCCCGGAGAGTGGCTACAGCAAGAACTACTACCACCGTCAGCGTTGGTACTGAAGAGCAACAACCAGGACCAGCTTGCCCAAGCCACTCCAAGTTGTAACAACCGGTGGCGCTACGATGTGACCCGCCAATCGACATTCTCGCAAGATTGATGGTAACGGGCCGCATCGATTCCAGTTGCGATACCAACTTCATCGTCTATGAGGATATCTTTTCCTGAAGTGAGTGAGTTGATAGTGTCACAGGACACGTCAGTCCTAGCCTCTTTCAAGCCATTTGCATCTTCGCACCAACCAGACGCACAAACCTTTGACACAACCAGATGTCAACTTTTGCAGTCGTTTCTCACACACAGAGATCGTGCAAACCCTGTAGATACCAGACAATCCAACATGTCCGAGTCGCAAAAATAGAGTGACCTTTCTGTTATGATCGAAATCGACCTAAGTGTTTCCGACTCCATCGCGAAGGGTGCTTTCGTGTGGAGCCCTTGGACCAATGGCGCAGAGCCAAGTTGCGCAGAGCCAAATTACACAGGACCAAGTTGCGCAGGGCCAAGTTGCGCAGAGCCAAGTTGCGCAGAGCCAGGTTGCACAGAGCCAAGCTCACAGAGAAAAGTTGCGCAAAGCCAAGTGGCGCAGTGCCAAGTTGCGCAAAGCCAAGTTGCGCAGTGCCAAGTTGCACAGAGCCTCTTAACACGTGGAAGGGGAGAAAAAGATGTTTTTTGCCTTGGTCACATGGGTTTCTTACTGCCTGGAAAACGCCCCAGTGGAAGGAGAACAAACAACGCCTTTTTGAGGCGCCTTGAATTTGGCCTCGAATTTGGGGTAAGGAAAAAGGCGTTTTTTGCCTAGGTCATATGGGGCTCTTAACAAGTGAGCAGAGACCAAACGACGCCCCTCTGAGGTCGGCTGCAGGGTACCTCAAGTTTGGGGCCAGGAAAAAGACGTCTTTTTGCCTAGGTCGCATGGGTCTCTTAACGCCTGGAAGGAGAACAACCCTATGGAGGAGAAAAAACAACGCCCCTCTGAGGTGTCTTGAATTCGGGGTAAGGAAAAAGACGTTCTTTTTTGCCTAGGTCACATGGGGCTCTTAACACGTGGAAGCAGAGGGTGCCTCGAATTTGGGGTAAGGAAAAAGATGGTTTTTCCTCGGTCACATGGGTCTCTCAATGAGAATGCAAACAACGCCGCTCTGACTTTGGCAGCAGGGCTGGACACTTTACAGGAGAAGAACACGAGGGTCTACTCTTTAAACCGCCCCGAAAGGGCAGAAAAGCAAGGCCCCATTTTTTGTAAGTACAACAAGGCCTTCTTGGCACTTGCCTGTTTTTTGATGTCACAGCGCTGAGGATGCTGGAAATGCAAGGGATGCAACCACACAACTTACAGGAACAGACCCAATCTTCGCGCTCAAGATTTTAAGACTTTCAGACACGCAACATTGACCAAACACAGAACATACCAGAGATGTGGGGAATGCTGGGAATGCAGCCGGCTAGCCACAAACAAGTGCAAAACACCAGCTTTTTTTGATATTTCCCAAAAGCAATCATCAAACACCGATAAAAGCAACCCCCCTCAAATACCATAAAAATAGGCTTCCAAAAGCACGATAATGCAGGGGATGTTTCGCAGTCCTCCGCACAGGTGGGGAATTGCAAAAACACTCATTTTTGCAAATTTCAATGTATCACTTCACTTGGCCCCACCCAAGCCCCTAACAGGCCAATTCCAACATCGCTTGAAACAGTAAACACCACTAGTGTCTGCAAAAAAAGAGACAAATTCATGGCAACAATGCAATCCTGATGACGCTGCAGATGCAGATCCTGCGCGTCCGGGAACCCCCGCCTAGAGACCTCGGCGGAACGCAGATTGTTAGCGCGAAAGGCGCCAAAACGCGGGAACAATACCGGTTTTGGACACCCACAGCATGCCCAAAAAATAGCAGTCCCAAAAGCCTTCGGCATTGATAGGAGGTTCCGAAGGAAGACCAAGTTGCGGACTGCCATCTACACGCTCGACAGGCGTCGGCGGATTACTATGCATTCGCATTATCGCCAGCAGTCATAATGATATCTGTTACTTTGCATTTTTGGCATCACCAGCAGATGTTATGAGAATCATGACGACGCATTCCCTGCATCTCAAGCAAGCTACTGCAGGATTAATTCGATGATAATGAGCACCTCGCTGGATTTTACAAGGAGTGATTCCGGTGTGTGTAAACTTGGGCAGGAAAACCTTTTTGCTCGCAAGACATCGGTTTATTGCTGTGGATGCAAAGCGACGAAGCGAGAAGTAAGCTGTTCGCACCCCGGGATGCAATCAGATGGTGATGATGCTGATGGTGAACTATGCACCCCCGACAATCATGACTACGCATCCTCTGCATTTCTAGTCGGGTCTCACGGCGCACTTGAAACGTATAAGAATGATGATGATCCTGATGACGCGAATCATCCACTGACTGATAGTCATCACTATGCATCCGCAGCGTCGCCAGCAGTCACTTTGCATGTCAAGTCGGGCTATGATGATGATGATGATGACCTGATGATAACCATCACTATGCATGAGCAGCAGCTATCATAACAACCATGACTATGCATCACTGCGTTCCAAGTCGGGTCTCACGGCACACTTGAGAAGTATATGAAACAGAAAAATGATGACTATCCGGATGCTGCGAACCATCACCCAACATCAGTGGTGATGATAATCACCACGAAGACAAGGACAAATACAGACCCTTCCCAAAGGGGGTGAGGCTGGTGAGCTGATAGCAGGGACGCGGTGTTCTCACGACAGTAGCCAATCTGTCGTATTCAATGACAGGGCTACCAGGACTGAGGTTCCTCAGTATCCAAGGCCAGCGCGCTTTGAAAACAGAGCCAGGGAACAATTGACTAAGAGGTAACCTCTGTGGAGCACGTCCCGGCTCACAGTTGTAGTGGCGGAGTTGGTTTTCTGAAGATGGAGAGAAAAGAGAAGGATTTTCGAGTCCTAGACGCCGCATGTAGACGAAACAGTCAGCTTGTCAATGACCGCCGCGTTGCGTGTCAGCTGGCTAAGATGTGAGCAACTTTCAGACGACTGATTGGATCACTTTCAGCGGAGTTGGAAAACGGGGAGCTGGAGAGCTGAGATTTTGCTCCAGAGGCTCGCGTGGAGTGACTTGATGCCAGCGATCACGGCGCAGTGGCCGCAGTCTCTCCAAGCAGTAGGTCGCGAACGCGAGGATTCAGGCGGAGCGCGGAGATTGTGAAGGCAAGACACCAAGACGCGCTTCCAACCAGCGGCAACCTGGTAGTCCAGTTTTCGCCAGAGCAAGCTCACAGACCAACAACGGGAGAGAGTGGTGAGTGCAATGTTACTGACAATCCATGACCTTCAACGTTCGAGCGCGTGGAGCACGACGCAATGCTTTCTACATGCGTGAGCCTGGGGAATATGAAAGAGAAGATGGAGCCTTGGTTGAAGAAGGTAAGAAAGCAACGATTGAACATTGCGATGTGTTCGCAGTCAGAAGCTGTCAGAAGAGCGCCAGGCAAGCAGGGTAATTGCCAACGAGGCGGGTTTCGACCGAACATGGCCGACGACACTGTCACCGCGGATCCCTGCAATCAGCCGGCGATGGCAAGACAGCCGCTAAAAGCTGGAACAACAAGCAACAGCCAAGGAAAACACAGAAAAGGAATGAACTCCCAACCGCCTTCATACGCAGATGACGCGTGCGGGGTTCGAGTTGCAGCTGGTCTCAAGTCATGAACAAACATGGGGATGATGCCAGTCATGGTTTCAGCCTATTGACATTTCTGCCACCGATGAGAAGTTGACCCAGGACGGTGCAACTCACACGCGGAATTTTTCGCTACAGCCAATCCAGCGCTCATGGCGCCTGTGATCGACCCTCAGCCGACGACCGGGCAAGGGGTGTGTGAGGTTCATTGGAAGCAAATTTACTCAGGCGACCGACTCGACGAAAAACCTCATTGCCCATGGAGCTCGCACCAGCAGGCCGAAGCATTGCCTTTGTCAACGGAGAGCAAGCGACGGTTAGTTGGGCCCTGCGCCTCATTTGCCGCACGACTCCTCCGGCCAGAGCCACCATCAGCATCCTGGAGCACGGCGCATTTCCGACACTGACAATCGCAGAACTTGTGTGTGACAGCTGAACGCAATCCTCAATGCGGCAAGATCGCATGTGATGCGCATGGTGTGTATCGCCAACCCGTCCCGTTTTCTATCACAGAACATGCTCTCGCCGGTCTTGCCGGCGTGGCAAGACAGAAGCGCAATCCTCAGCCGCTGTCTGCGGCAACTGTGCGCGTTAAGACGGAGTTGGGCGCCAAACGAAGCAACAAAGTTGGCAGGTAGCTCGTTTTCATGTGACAGCCAGACAGGCCTTGTTCGCACCAACTGAATGCCAGGGAACGTGCCGCCAAGAGGATTGACGCAGAGAGTGGTGAAGACCCGGACGCACTTGAGGACAACTGACATTCTTCGCAACTTGTCGGCAAGGAAGGGCATTTTTCACTTTTGCCGATGAACCGTTCAAGGGCGCGCAAGACTCATCAGGATTAGAAGCGGACAGGGTCGCCGACAAGAGGGGTTGGTGGACCGCTGAGCCAACACTCGATCCAGGATGACAAAACAACTCTACTAGCCCCAGGCAGGGTCCAGAAGTGTTGGAAGCTTCGCTGCCAGCATCATCATAGGATTGCAGATCAATCCCGTTTGCGAACCAGGTCTTTGCACCTTATGAAGGAGGTACGACCAGTTTCGAACAGAAGGTGAAGTATGTCAAGCAGCCAGTGCAAACGCTCTGGGTGATCTGACTTTCATTGATCATTGCCAGGATGGAGCGACAACCTTGCTTGCAGCAGAGATAGTGAAGGCCACACAGGAAGTTGAGAATGTCTGTCCTCAAGAACTGTTTGCGCCAATATCTCTGGGACCAAATTCAATGCGGCCAAGCCGGGCAGAGACAGCGCCTCAAGGGGCACGTCAAGCCCATGCTGGACTCCTCCAAATCAAAAACAGCTCCACCGTCTCTCAACTTGCCAGGGCGCTCGAAGGAAGAAGACCAGCGGATCTCGGGCAATCTGGTGCAGCATCGCTATTGAAGGAGGTGGTGAACCGCTTTCAGCAGCGCAAGTCAAGCAACTTGCTCGCGCGCCTTTTCAAGGATCCCGCAGTCAGATTATAGTGGACGAAATCACCAAACCGCGTCCATATCGGTGACGGACAACCCCAAGGCTCGCTCGGATTGCAGCAAGGGAAGGAGCTACGGTGGGACTTGATCCTAGAAAAAGATTGACCAAGGCCAATTCCGCAAAAGTCGGAAAAGCTGAGACCGTTCCACTTGGGAAACTAGGGTCCGATTTCCTGCTACAAGACGAGAAGGAAGCGCTAACGCCAGCGCCAGGCCTTCACATAAGCGACTTCGTATGCTTCGGATTGAGCGCCGCCGCACTTACCAAGTCCGAGCCAGAGGTTCTGTTCGGAAGACCTGTCGATGACGTCAAGTGCTTGCACAACCATGTGTCTACGCTTAAAGACCAAAATCAATTTCTGATGTTGACAGGGGTTCCAACCTTCAACTTCATTCCTGCCAACCCGCAACACTGACTGAATCTTGCCCTCCTTGCAAAGATCTCAACGATGTCGATCTTACCATTTTTCACGCAGTTCCAACGTGCGTATTCATGTGTAGCCGAGGTCCTCAACGAGCAACGTCTCCCACCGCTGTTGCTGAAGGCAAGTAAGGGTGGCGGTGGTTTTCTCGCAGCACGAACCTGTGTTGCCCAGGTGGAGTGGTCTCACCTTTACGTGCCTTAGTAGTAGCGTTGACCTTGACGAGGCGTGTTTCGAGACCAACAACACGAACTCCTGCAAAGATTCTGCGCAGATCTCGCGTGGTGTATGCCGAGCTTCCTGAAAGGCTTGTCTCGCAAGTTGTTTGACTTTGCGCTGGGGAAAGCGCGTCTTCGGTTTGTCCAATCGCCAGCTGCGTTGGTGTTGCAACATCAAGATCTGCAGGTCTTCTGCAAGTGGTGTAACTCTTCCATAGCCGACGGTCTGATCTCGAACAGTTGCTGTGGCCTTGGCTGCAAGCGAGATAGGTGTGACATTCGGACTGGTAGAAGCGTCTTGCGTGTTGTTTCTGTCATGAAGGCTGAAATTTCCTGTCTATGGCTCCAGGTGACGCTAGTTCCTGAGGACTGTGACGATCTCGGATTTCTGCCTAGTCTTGACTGCCCCAACCGTCCATCATATCTCCAGAGGTATTTGCGCGTAGTCCGCTCGTTGTGCTGCAGCTTGGAATTGAACTTCACCTTCTGTCTCGATGTTGTCTTAGAGGTCGGATGTCTCCTTCGGCAAACGCAGTGCCCGAGTTCGAAGTCGAAATTGTTCTGTCATCGCGCGACGATGCTGGAGCTTGAGCTTATTGAGTTATTTGGGTCGCGAGACTTTCTTGTGAATCCTGCCTAGCACAAGTGCAAGTGTAGTATTCTCATCTTAGGTTGGTTCAGCAACTGATGATAGGTCATTGGTTGAGGAATCCTTCTTGTTGACGAAATTATTTCTTCTGCTAATCCAGTTGCATCTTGCTTGTCATTCAGCGGCTCCTTGGCGAAGGTGAACATGGTTCGACGCGCCCTAGGTACTGCGTTGCGGAGCGCCCCAGACATCGACTATTGCCTCCAGCAACCGTTCGCGTCAGGGCCTTTTCGTTGGACATCGCCTTCAATGGAAGAAAATATGCTGGCGCACCAACGTCCATCAGAATGTTGCCACGCGTGGGCGGAAGAGACAAGCTTGGACAACCCCTTTGGCGCCGCAGACGCGCGCCGCCTACAGGGGCATGTCAACTGGTTACAGCCATAGCGGTTGTCAAGTTTCTCGTTGTGCTCCGCGTGCAGCCGTTGCAGATGTCCGCGCCGCCAGTAAGGCTGTGACTGTGAGAAGAACCAGGAGCAGGAGTGTTTCTATCAACGCGCGTGCTGGCTTCCCTCACACCGAAACAACTTCGCTAAGAGCGCGGCTCCCTGAGCAACCGCGAGACTCGCAAGATCGTTACGGCCCACACATCATGGCGCTGAAGGAGTTGGCAGAGGCAATGTTTGCCGAACTCAGATCATGATGAGGTGTCTTCAGGTTTGCCTGCCGCGGCTTTTTCCACTTGTGCGCTTGAGGAGGCCTGTTGCGTCGGCGCGCTGTCAAGAGCTCGCGCGGCCAAATTTCGGGGCTGACTTCTTGACGCGAGTCTCGTTCCCAGATCGACCGAAGTTCCCGCCGCTTGCAAAGCGGAGGGCGCCGGAGGACAAACAACCGACCAAACGCCGCCCCGGCCGCTTCAATTTCTCGCGGCGCCTCTTGACTTTGTCAACACGGATATGACAAGCGAGGCGAGACGGGCAGCTTTTCACACCGGCGAAGACGCCCAGAGCGTCTCTGTTTGCGCTCATCAAGCCATGTGGCAAACTAGCTGCGCCGATTGCCACACAAAATTGCTGCAGCGAGACTGCAGTGGCAGCGGGGTATAAATAGTTCGATGTTGGAGGTCAGAGGAAGTTTTAGTCTGTTTTCTTTGTTTTGTTCTGCTTCTTCATGACAGTTGGCCTCCCAGCACTTGCATTCATCACAGGTGTATACCTTTAGCGCAAGGCCCTTCATCAAGTTTGTACTGTTTGAGGCACGAGGACAAGGAGCCGGTAGCTGATCGAGAGTGATAGTCCGCTGGGAGAGAGAGAGAGAGAGAGACAGAGAGAAAGGGTGTGTGGGGGTGTGTGGGTGTGTGTGTGTGTGGGGGTGTGTGGGGGTGTGTGGGTGTGTGGGGGTGTGTGGGGGTGTGGTGTGTGTGTGGGGTGTGGTGTGGGGGGGTGTGGGGGGGTGTGGGGGGGTGTGGGGGGGTGGTGTGGGGGAGAGAGAGAGAGAGAAAGAAACAGAGAGAGAGAGAGAGAGAAAGAGAGAAAGAAGAAAGAAAGAAAGAGAAGAAAGAAAAAAGAAAGAAAGAAAGAAAGAAAGAAAGAAAGAAAGAAAGAAAGAAAGAAAGAAAGAAAGAAAGAAAGAAAGAAAGAAGAAAAGAAAGAAAGAAAGAAAGAAAGAAAGAAAGAAAGAAAGAAAGAAAGAAAGAAAGAAAGAAAGAAAGAAAGGAAGAAAGAAGAAAGGAAGAAGAAAAGAAAGGAAGAAAGGAAGAAAGAAAGAAAGAAAGAAAGAAAGAAAGAAAGAAAGAAAATAATGAAAGAAAGAAAGAAAGAAAGAAAGAAAAGAAAGAAAAGAAAGAAAGAAAGAAAGAAAAGAAAGAAAGAAAGAAAGAAAGAAAGAAAGAAAGAAAGAAAAGAAAGAAAGAAAGAAAGGAAAGAAAGAAAGAAAGGAAAGAAAGAAAGAAGAAAGAAAGAAAGAAAGAAAGAAAGAAAGAAAGAGACAGAAAGAAAAGAAACAAAGAAACAAAGAAACAAAGAAACAAAGAAACAAAGAAACAAAGAAACAATCAAACGAAAGAAAGAAAGAAAGAAAGAAAGAAGGAAGGAAGGAAGGAAGAATGAAAGAAAGAAACAAAGAAACAAAGAAACAAAGAAAGAAAAAGGAAGGAAGGAAGGAAGGAAGGAAGAAAGAAAGCAAGCGAGAGAGAAAGAAGGAAGGAAGGAAGAAAGATAGAAAGAAAGAAAGAAAGAAGGAAGGAAGGAAGAAAGAAAGAAAGAAACAAAGAAAGAAAGAAAAAGGAAGGAAGGAAGGAAGGAAGAAAGAAAGAAAGCAAGCGAGAGAGAAAGAAGGAAGGAAGGAAGGAAGGAAGGAAGAAAGAAAGACAGAAAGAAAGAAAGAAAGAAAGCAAGCAAGCAAGCAAGCAAGAAGGAAAGAAAGAAGGAAAGAAGGAAAGGAAGAAGAGAGAGAGCGAGAGAGGCTTGCCAGGGCGCCTTCGATGCAATCTTCATTTGGCCACGCGTGCCGTCCACTACTGTGTTTTTTAGCGATCTTCTCGGTGTCGGGCTTCGTTCTGGGTTGTGCTGGGTCTGGGCAGATCTCCATGATCTAAAAAGCGGCCCGCCTCCCGGCCCTGCAAATCTCAAAGTTTGTTGCTGGTTCTACACTTGCCCGGCCCCCACATCCTCAGGTCTCACAAGCTTCGGGGACGAAATCTTTGGCAGGTACGAACCCTTGCCAAACGGGGACTCTCTCAAGTCCGCCATCAAACAGGTGGCCTCAGGCCGGTTCGGGGTGACTATGGAGTATTTGTCCAACGGCTTGGAGCTGCAGATCAAGATGGCCCAGGGAGCTAAGCCCGGAGAGGGCGGCGAGCTGCCGGGGAAGAAGGTCCAGGGGGGCATTGCCAAGACCCGGAACTCCACACCGGGGGTAGGCCTCATCTCGCCGCCCCCGCACCACGACATCTACTCAATCGAGGACTTGGCGCAGCTCATCTTTGACCTGAAGAACTCCAACCCGGATGCTGGAGTCAGTGTGAAGTTGGTCAGCGAGATTGGGGTGGGCGTAGTGGCAACAGGGGTTGCAAAGTGCAAGGCGGACCACATTTTGATCAGCGGCTGTGACGGTGGCACTGGCGCCTCCAAGTGGACTGGCATCAAGCATGCTGGCGCGCCTTGGGAGATCGGCCTGGCAGAGACCCATCAGACTCTAGTGCTCAACGGCCTCCGGGGCCGCGTGACCTTGGAAACGGATGGCCAGTTGCGCACGGGCCGGGATGTGGTCATTGCGGCCCTGCTGGGCGCGGAGCGATTTGGCTTTGCCACTGCCCCGCTCATCGCTATGGGCTGCATCATGATGCGCAAGTGCCACCTCAACACTTGCCCCGTAGGCATTGCCACCCAGGACCCAAACCGTGCCAACTTCCCCACATGTCAATCCATTCTGGACTGCCGGGCTCATGGTTCCGGCTGCCAGGACCCTGTGCTGCGGAAGAAATTCGAAGGGCTTCCCGAGCACGTTGTGAACTATCTCCTGCTCGTTGCTGAAGAGGTGGGCCCATGTGACGCCAGTGCGACCAGGAGGAAAGGACAACGGGCTTGGTACACACATCACCTGGAGCTCATTCGCATTTCGTGCTTGAATCTGTTGATGTTGAGGAACTAGGAACTGGGCGCTCCTTTCCACTTTTGCTTGTGAAGGGTGCGTCAAGGTGCGAGTGCTCATGGCCAAGATGGGCTTCCGGAACATGGACGAGCTCATTGGCCACGCCGAGGCCCAGTGTCCAACGAAAGCGTTGCTGCTGGTTGGGATGTCTCAGCCGCGCCATGTGGGATGATATGGCGCACTTATTGGATGGCCATTTATGCGAAAGGCAGCTTCCTTTCGATGTCGAGTTGTGGCTTGGAATGCTTACAAGAAACGTTACTTCGCTGGAATGTCTTCGGCAGTGTTTGCCTCCTGTTACCCCTCTTTACGCTCAATTGCTCTTGTCAGTTGCCTCTTGGATGGGTGATTTGGGGATTTGAATCAAACGGGGAGAATTCCGCTCAGGCAGTAAGGTGATTTTGGAAGGGGTCTTGACTGCAAGGGGCCTGTGTCTCCGTTGGAACGCGCGTGCCAGGTGCTGCGCTCGGACCCTGCCAACCGCATGGGCCCGCTCCAGCTGGAGCCCATCCTGGCGCCAGCCCACCAGCTGCCGGACGCGGGGAAAATGGGCGCCTTGGCTGGGAGCAGACCAAGTGTGGCAAGGCTGTTTATAACCCGTAAAACCAGCGCAGCGCAGAAAGTGCGCAGCGACACACCCACAGCACCCGCGCAACACATGCCCAAAACCCAAGCACGCGCATGATTGCAAGCAAGCGCGCCAGCAAACAAGCAAGCAGGAAAGCAGGCGAGCGCGCGAGCGAGCAAGCAAGGAAGCAGGCAAGCGAGCAGGCAAGCAAGCAGGCAAGCAAGCAGGCCATCCAGCCAGCAAGCAAGCGAGCAAGGAAGCGCGCGCAAGGAAGCGAGCGAGCCAGCAACCAAGCCACCAAGCAAGGAAGCCAGCAAGCGCGGGAGCGGGCAAGCAAGCGAGCCAGCCAGCCAGCCGGCCAGCAAGCGAGCAAGCAAGCAAGCGCGCGGAGAAACAAAGAAACAAAGAGGCAAAGCGACGAAGAGACAATGAGACGAAACAAAGAAGCAACAAAAAAGGAAGCAGAGAAACAAAGAAGCAAAGAAACAGAGCGAAACAGCAAAGAAGCAAAGAAGCAAAGAAACGCAAAACGCAAGCACGCGGGCACGCGCAAACAGACAGGCAGGCAAGCCGACAGGCAGACAGACAGACAGAGACGGACGGACAGAGACAGCCAGACAGACACAGCAGACAAACAGACACACACAAACACACGCAGAGAAACAGACGCAGGCACAGACGCAGACCCAGAGCGGCAGAAGCAGACAGACAGCCAGATAGGAAGCCAGACAGACAGACAGACAGACACACATACAGACAGACAGACATCTGCAATCAGGCAGACTCAGACTCAGACGTATCACACACACAAGCGCTGACCTCACAATCACTCAGACACCCAACCGACCAAAGAAACAAACCAAACAGGCAACCAAACAATCAAACAAACACAAACGCACACACGCACAAACAATCAAACAAACATCCAAGCGCAGAAAGAAACATGCGAACAAGCAAGCGACAGGCAAGCGAAGAAACCAACACAAACAAATAAACGACCGAAGAAACAAGCGCAAACAAACACAAATACAAACGCAAACGGAAAAGCGCAAACACACAACAAACAACCGACCAACCAAGCAAACAAAAACAACAATCAACAACCAACCGACCGCCCGACTGCCCAAACAAACAAACAAACAACCAAGAAGAAAGCAAGCGAACCAAGCGAACAAGCAACCGGGCGAAAAACCAACCAAACAAACAAACAAACAAGCGCAAAGACAAAGCCACACAAACAAACAAACAAACAAACAAACAAAAACACGCGCCCCAATGCACAAACAACCAAACAAACACACAAGCAAGCAGGCGAAGAAAACAAAACGCTAAGCAAGCAAGCGAGCGAGCGAGCGAGCAAGCAAGCAAGCAAGCAGGCAAGCAGGCAAGCAGGCGCAAGCAGGCGAACAAACGCGCAACCAAACCCACACAGGCAAGCAAGCGGAGTCACAAACAAAACGACCAACAGGCAAACAAACGGTTAAACAAACAAACAAACAAACAAAGAAGCAAGCAAGCAAGCAAGCAAGCAAGCAAGCAAGCAAGCGAGCAAGCCAGCGAGCGAGCGAGCGAGCAAGCCAGCAAGCCAGCAGGCGAGCAAGCAAGCAAGCAAGCAAACACACAAACGAGCAAACGAACAAACGAACAAACAAGCGAGCAAGCAAGCAGGCAAGCGTCCAAACAAACACTCAAGCAAGCAAGCAAGCAAAAACAAGGCAAAGAAAGACAAACGAAGACCAGCAAACAAAACAGCAATCAGTGAAGCAAACACGCGAGCGAATAAACGCACAAATAACTAGCTCGTGAAAAATGCCATGAACACAAGCAAGACAGAGCCCACGACCCCCAATGCGCATCACTTTGCGCGAGCTCAAGCAAATAATTAGGGAGAGCGTGTTTCGGTGTGAGCCAACGGGGCTCGCAATCAAGTCAACTGCGCAAACTGTTCTATCATCTTGCGCGCCTGTGCTTTGCGTACTCGACTTGTGCTACAAATTCACGATTTTCGAACTGCAGCTGGACACCCGAGCTTCACGCGCTTGACTTGTACTACACAGTTGCGATTTTCCAGCTGGAACTGGAATCCTGTACTTCGCGTACTAGACTTTCGCTGCAAAAAGTTGCGATCTCCAGCTAGGGCTGGAAACCAGTACTTCGCGTACTTGACTTGTGCCACGAAGTTACGATTTTCGACTTTGAGATGGACACCAGCAAGACTTGTGCTTCAACTTTGCGATTTTCCATCTAGAGCTGGAACTCTGTACTTCACATGCTAGACTTGCAACACAAAGCTGCGATTTTCCAGCTAAAGCTGGAAACCTGTTCTTCGCGCACTAGACTTGTACTTCAAAGTTGTGATCGCGTGCTACTACAAAGTTGCGATTTTCGAGCTGGAGCTGGGATCCTATACTTCGCGTGCTAGACTTGCGCTACCTAGTTGCGATCTTCCCCGTACTACAAAGCTGCGATTCTCAAGCTAGAGCTGGAAACATGTACTTCGCGTACTAGGCTTGTACTACAAAGTCGCGATTTTCCAGCTACCGCTGGAAACCAGTACTTCGAGTACCCGACTTTTCCTACAAGGTCGCGATTTTCTACCTGGAGCTGGGAACCTGTATGTACTTCGCGTACTAGACTTGTTCTACAAAGTCACGATTTTCCAGTTGGAGGTGGAAACCTGTACTTTGCGTACTAGACTTGTACTACAAAGTTCAGCTAGAGCTAGAAGCCTATACTTTGCCTACTAGACTTGTGCTACAAAGCTGCGATTTTCGAGCTGGAGCTGGAAACCTGTACTTCGTAGACTTGTGCTACAAAGTTGCGATTTGCATCTACTGTTGGGCTGGAAGCCTGTACTTCACGTACTAGAGTTCCAGCTAGAGCTGGCAACTTGTTCTTTGCGTACTAGAGTTGTACTTCAAAGTTGCGATTCTCCAGCACAACGCCCAAGCATCTTTCAACACAACGCCCGGGAGCGACTTTTGTCACTGACACTTTTGAGAGACGCTTTCGAGCAAGAGCTTGGGCGACGCTTCTGCACGAAAAACTAGCGACACTTCTGAAGACACTTTCAAGCGGTGTGTCGAATCACGCTCCTAAGCGACACCCCTGATTGCCTCATCTACGCGTTGCGCAGCAATCTTGAAGCCATACCTCTACCTCTGAGAGATAATCTACACTCACGCGCACATAGGCGACACTGCTGAGCAGCGCATCAAGCAACACTTGTACACAAACACACACACAGAGACACACAGACAGACAGACAGACAGACAGACAGACAGACAGACAGACAGACAGACAGACAGACAGACAGACAGACAGGCAGGCAGACAGACAGACAGACAGACAGACAGACAGACAGACAGACAGACAGACAGACAGACAGACAGACAGACAGACAGACAGACACACACACACACACAAACACACAAACGCAACACACACACACAAACACACAAATCACAAACACACAAACACACACAAACACACAACCACACACACAAACACACAAATCACAAACACACAAACACACACAAACACACAACCACACACACAAACACACACAAACACACACAAACACACACAACCACACACAACCACACACACAAACACACGCACAAACACACAGACAAACACACACAAACACGCACAACCACACACAAACACACACACACACAAACACACAGACAAACACACACAAGCACACACAGACACACACACACAAACACACAGACACACAAACACACAGACACACAAACACACACACAAACACACTCGCAAACGCACACAAACACACAAACACACACACAAACACACACAAACACACGCAAGCACACACAAACACACACACACAAACACACACAAACACACAAACACAAACACACACAAACACACACACAAACACACACACAAACACACAAACACACACAAACACACACACAACACACACACACAAACACGCACAAACACAAACAAACACACACAAACACACACACACAAACACAGACAAACACACACAAACACACACAAACACACACAAACACAGAAACACACACACAAACACACAGACACACACAAACACACACGCAAACACAAACACACACACACACAAACACACACAAACACACACAAACACACAAACACACACAAACACACACACACACACAAACACACACACACACACAACCAGACACACAAACACACACACAAACACACACAAACACACAAATGACAAACACACAAACACACACACAAACACACACAAACACACACAAACACACACAACCACACACAACCACACACACAAACACACACACACACAAACACACAAACATACACAAACACAAACACACAAACATACACAAACACAATTCACACCCACACGCACACCCATTTGCACACGCACACGCACACGCACACGCCCACGCCCACGCCCACGCGCACGCGCACGCGCACGCGCACGCGCACGCGCGCGCGCACGGACAGACACAGACACAGACACAGACACGGACACAGACACAGACACAGACACCCACACCCACACCCACACCCACACCCACATCCACACCCACAACCACACCCACACCCACACCCACACCCACACGCGCACGCACACGCACACGCACACGCACACGCGCACGCGCGCCGCACCAGCACGCGCACGCGCACGCGCACGCGCACGCGCACGCGCACACACGCACACGCGCACACGCACACACGCGCGCACGCGCACACTTGCACACGCGCACACGCGCGCACGCGCGCGCGCACGCGGGCGCACACGCGCGCGCACAAGCGAGCACACGCGCGCGCAGGCACACACAACACACGCACACACACACACGCACACACACACACACACGCACACACACACACACACACGCACACACACACACACACACGCCCACACACACGCACACACACACCCAGACACACACACACCCACCCACACACACCACACGCCACACACCACACACACAACATACCACACACCACAGACCACACTCCACACACCACACACCACACACCACACACCACACACTACACAACACACAGCGCACAGCACACAGCGCGCAGCGCGCAACACACAACACGCAACACACAACACATAACACACAACACACAACACGCAACACACAACACGCAACACAACACACAACACACAACACACAACACAACACGCAACACACAACACACAGCACACAACGCACAACGCAACACACAACACACAACACGCAACACACAACACAACACACAACACACAACTCACACACACACACAACCCACACCGCACAACGCACGCCGCGCAACGCGCAACGCGCAACGCGCATCGCGCGTCGCGCACCGCGCAACGAGCAACGTGCAACGCACATTGCGCAACGCACAACGTGCAACGCGCAACGCACAACGCACAACCCACAACGTGCAACGCACAACCCGCAACGCGCAACGCACAAGGCGCAAGGAACAACACGCAACGCACAACGCGCAACGCGCGACGCACCACGCGCAACGCACCACGCACCACGCACCACGCACCACGCACCACGCACCGCGCACCACGCACAACGCGCAACACGCAAAACGCAACGCGCCACGCGCGACGCGCGACGCGTGACGCGCCACGCGCCACGCGCAACGCGCAACGCGCAACGCCCAACGCCCAACGCGCAACGCCCAACGCCCAACGCCCAACGCGCAACGCGCAACGCCCAACGCCCAACGCCCAACGCGCAACGCGCAACCCGCAACGCGCAACCCGCAACCCGCAACAACACGCAACACGCAACACGCAACACGCAACACGCAACACGCAACACGCAACACGCAACACGCAACACGCAACACGCAACATGCAACACGCAACACGCAACACGCAACACGCAACATGCAACATGCAACACGCAACACACAACACACAACACGCAACACGCAACACGCAACACGCAACACACAACACGCAACACACACAACACACAACGCACAACACAACACACAACACGCAACACACCTTCTGAGCGACACTTCTGAGCAACACTTCTGAGCTAACACACACACACACATGTAAGCGCTCGCTTTTCTGAGCGACACTTCAGCATCTGAGCAACACTTCTGATTCACACTTCTGATCGATGCTGCGCAGCACTTCTGATCGACACTTCAGAGCAACACTTCCGAGCGACACTTCTGACCGACACTTCTAATCGACGCTTCTGAGCGACCCTTCTGAGCAACGTGTCTGGTTGACGCTCTTTCTGATCGACTCGTCTGAGCAACGCTTCTTGAATGCCACTTCTGAGAGACTTCTCAGCGACACTATTGATCGACGCTTCTGACGGACACGTCCGAGCAACACTGCTGATCGACGCTTCTGAGCAACACTTCTTGAGTGACACTTCCGAGAGACACTTCTCAGCGACACTATAAACCGACACTTCTGACGGCCACTTCTGAGCAACACTTCTGATCGCCGCTTCTGGCCGGCACTTCTGAGCGACCCTTCTTAGAAACGTCTCGCGCCAGGTCTCTTGTCTCGAAAGTTGCACCGCGCCACAGCGAGAGCGATTCGACTCGCCCAAAGTGCGCAAACTGCTAACCCTGCGACCCGCGCCGCGCGCCCAAAGCGCGCACAGGGTTCGCCCTGTGATTTCAAAACGTGCACCCTTTGCGTTTTAAAAATGTGCGCCGCGCCACAGCGAGGGCGATTCGGCCCGCCCAAAGCGCGCAGAGGGTTCAATTTGCATTTCCAAAACGCGCTGCTCGCCGCAGCGCGAGCGATTCGACCCGCCCAAAGTGCGCAGAGGGTTCACTTTGCGTTTTTAAAAATGTGCGCCGCACCACAGCGAGAGCGATTCGACCCGGATAAAGCGCACAGAGGGTTCACTGTGAACCCTGCCCCAATGGAATGGCGACGAACTCGCGCGAAAGGTGTTTCTTGAATCAGGTCAGAACGAGCCGGTTGTACGACAGCTCCAACGAAAATGACAGTAGAGCAAGCGCTTGCGCGGGCATTCGAAGCAAAACGCCTCAACACGAAAACCCCGGAGTCGGGAATCCCATTGTATTTGCAACGCAAACGTAGAAGCTCACGAAGCACTGCGCCTGCGCAACGAAACGAGACGTCGAGCTTGAAAAGCTACGGTTCGCGGCAGGGCCACCAAAAACAGCGCGTCGCAAGTCATCAAACTCACATATTCTGCGCGCCCAGAATTAGTTGAATTTTGGACCCTGCAACGGCGGTCGGCTCGTCGTCGGCTCCTCGTCGGCTCGTCGCGAACAAGAGTCCAACCCCCAGGCCCCCCCGCTCTAAACGAGAACCCTTCGCTACGCGTTCGGGAAAAAGGCATTTGCGCAAGCCACCAAACGAGCAAAAAAGCAAACAGACACAAACAAACAACAAGCAACCGAACAAACATACAAACAAGCAAGAGAACAAACAAACCAACAAAAAAGCAAAAAAGCAAGCGACCAAACAAACAGGCAGGCAAACAAACAATCAAACAAATAAAGCAGCGCACAACCGCACAAACACACAAACCTACAAACCCATCAGCCCAAACACCTACAAACACAATCGGGCAAGCAAAAAGCAAGCGGACAAATCAAACCAGCAAACAAACAAACAACCAAACACACAAACAAGCGACTTCGCAAGCAAACCAAACAAACAGAACCAACAACCGGCAAACAATCCAACCAACCAACCAACCAAACAAATAAGCAATCAGGCGCACGAGCAAACAAAAAACCAAGCAAACAAACAGGTCATCACGCCATGAGGTGCCTGGTGATTTTCAAATCTCACCCTTCTTGATTTCAACGCGCCTGCAAATGATTTCAGCTTGTCTCAATACAAATCTGTGCCTTTCCCCCAAACTAATGTTTTTCAGCGAAAACACTTCATTTGACATCATGTCCAGTTGGGCTCCATTTTGGGTTGCGCGCTGCAAACACTGTTCCTATCAGACACACACACACACAACAACAACACAAACAGACACGGGCACGCTCGCACGCGCACACACACACGCGCGCAACACACAGACACACGCAGCCTAGACAACAGGACAACCAACAAAACGCACAGAACGCACGAAACACACGCGCACGCACACACGCAAACAAACGAGCAACCAAAGAGAAGAAGCAAAATACCCAACAACCCAACCAACAGACACAAACAAACAATCAAACAAAAAGGCGAGCAAGCAAGCAAGCAAGCAAGCAAGCAAGCAAGCAGGCAGGCAGGCAGGCAAGCAAGCAAGCAAGCAAGCAAGCAGGCAAGCAAGCAAGCAAGCAAGCAAGCAAGCAAGCAAGCAGCCAAGCCAGCAAGCGAGCCAACCAGCCAGCCAGCCAGCCAGCCAACCAACCAACCAAGCAACCAACCAACCGCCGTCCAAGCAAGCCAAGCCAACAAACAAGCGAGCAAACGAGCAGACAAGCAAGTAAGTCCATAAACAATGAGAATCCCCAACCAACACCACACACACATGCGCAAACCTACAAACCCACCAGGCCCCTGCGTTCACAAACATACCGACAAACAAGCAAGCAAGCGAGCAAGATAACAAGCAAACAAGCAGGCGAACACGCCAAACAAACGCAAGCGAGCAACGCGGCAAGCGGCAGGCAGGCAAAAGAAACCATCGGAGAAACACAGAGAAATAAGCGAAAAACAACACAATCAGTCAATCAAACAAACAAACACACAGAAACAAACAAACAAGCAAGCAAATACAAAGAAACAAACATAGACAAAGAATCAAACAAACAGACAGACAGACAGACAGACAGACAGACAGACAGACAGACAGACAGACAGACAGACAGACAGACAGACAGACAGACAGACAGACAGACAGACAGACAGACAGACAGACAGACAGACAGACAGACAGACAGACAGACAGACAGACAGACAGACAAACAGTCAAAGACACGCGGTCACACAAAGCTATCTGTAATGGCCTGACACAAAGCTATCAAGCGCCAGCGTTTGCCAAGGAAAGGTGGAGAACCGGAAGCTTTACGGCCAAGAGCACTTCATGGTCCTGCAGAGGATGATTGACCGAACTCTCGTCGAGGACAGGATGGTTGCGGGTTCCGCGCTTGGAAGCCCCAACTTCAAGCCGGCTTCATCAGATTTGCGCGGAGCCTTTAGCTGTTCTCTTTGCAAACAGAAGGACTGCAAGATGACTTTCCGCTATGGCGAGCGGTCCTATGTGGAGTACAACCAGCTGAACAACGCCGACCGCACTTGCGGGACCTTGCTGTCTCACGAGCCGCCAACTCTCAATGTGGTTGTCAGGGACTGGTTTCTCGTGATATCAGGCGATTGTGACATGGGGTTAGCAGGGAAAACACCATCTTACCCTCACCAGCCCAGCAGGACGTGCAAGGGAAAGGAGAAATCGCGGAACTTGGCCATGCGTGCTGTCCCGCGCCGACCGCCAAGGATTTTCAAGCGATGGGGGTCCAGTCTTCCTCCTGGCACCTGCCATATGAAACTGGAGCTGCATTAGTTACGCAAAAAGGCCATCTTGATGATGAGTCAATGGCAAACCGTGGTTGAAGGTAGATCGAGCGCGCGGCAGGCAATGCCGACATGATGGAAGTGATGTGACACATGGAGTTGAGTGCAATCAACGCGCAGCAGGGGAGCAGTTTTCCAGGGAAGCGCCCGTTGGCTTCTGCAAAACTTGAGGGAAACTTGCTCAGAATCCGGTCTTACTTCCTGCATTAGTTTCCAGGCCAAATATCTCTGACACATTGTACTATATGTAGCAGTGTAGGCTTTACACGCAATGTAATGACACTTGCATTGTAATGACAAATGTGTGACACATGTTTGCGCAAGTGCGCGCGTGCGGGCGCGGGCGTGCGCGTGTGCGTGCGCGCGTGCGCGCGCGCGTGCTTGCGCCCTCGTGCGTGCTGGCGGGCGGGCGTGGGTGGGTGGGTGGGTGGGTGGGTGATTGGGTGAGTGGGTGGGTGTGTGGGTGGGTGGGTGGGTGTGTGTGCGTGTGTGTGTGTGTGCGTATGTGCGCGTGTGTGTGCCGAAGTTCTTGAGAGCCCTGGTTACAAGGAAGGGAACAAGGCACGTTGGGTGCTCAGAGAACCCCAGGGTTGCCAGCAGAAGGATAACCTTTGCTGATCATTGCACTTACGTGTGTTGCGGCGCAGTTCCAAGCGACTAAAAAAGCACGCGGTCCATCATAATGTAGCTGGCGCCAAGAGGTTGTAACCAGGCTTTTTGGGCACTCTTGCCAAAAAGTGTACGAGTGACTTTTGACGAGCGCGCGGGTGGAGCGTACGAGTAGGGCGTGCGAGTGTGCGAGTGGAACGGGCGAGCGAGCGGACAAGTGGACGAGGCGCCCGAACACTCGCGCGCCCTACTCGCACAGTTTCACTCGCGCAGAAACACGGGTTTTTGTAGACCTTATTTTTTGATCTGCAACTGGAAGCAGTATTCGTGACCAAAAGATAATGTTTAAACAAATGGCCTTATTTCTGCACGAGTGAAAGTGTGCGAGTAGGGCGTCAGAGCCAGCAAGAGTATCCCTTTTAGTATGAGGTTCTAGCCTTGTAACACCAAGAGTCGGTTTCCTGAGGCATCTGATAAAAGCACCGATGGTAAACCCTCGCAGCGCGCGCGTGTTAATATTTGTTGCAGAGGGCCGAGACCTTCACAAGCGCTCGTCACACTCTCGAGGATCCCTCGTTGACTGCGAGACCCAGAAGATCACGGCAACCACGAGGTCCACCGCAGTGGCAGCGCGTGGCTTGATGCTTTGTCTCGGCGCATGCCATTGTGCCCGAGGACTTTGGTCAGCATAACTGGCGAACCGGCAGATGTACATCGGAACCGATTGCGGCGGAGTTAGTGGACCGCGGCAACGAGACAACATGATTGACCCCGGGCCAACATTATCATCAAACCTACTAACCTCCACCAAGACTAGCCCAGGTGGAAGTAGAGTTGCCAACATTGCCTTCTCTAGCTGCGTCGCCCCTCAGTACTTGTCCTCGTCGGATGGATCTCTTCCTTGCTGAATCCTAGCCAAAGCTGCGGCGCTACTCTTCAGATCTTCGTTTTCCGGCGTTGAGTTGCTGGACGTACCCCTTTCCGATACGTAGTTCCCTTTCTCTTTCGCCTTGCTTCAGCAATGCGATGTTTGCATGCATCAGTCTTTGCTTCTCCTTCTCCATCCCGTCTGCAACTGCTTCTCCCCGTAGGTTCTCAGCGTATTCCTCATCGTGAGTTCGCTCTTGAGGCGCTCTTGTGTAATGCTCAAGTATAGCGCAGTCTTACCTTTGCCAACGCACGTTCACGATCTGCTTGTACCGTTGCTTCGCCGTTCACGCAGATTGCGTCATATTGGTCAACAGCTGCTTTGGCAATGTTAGCCTCTTCTCGCGCGTCAGCAGGGCGCCTCACTCGCCTGTGTCGCAGGCATACTTGAAGACTCGTTTGGATAAAGTTCAGGAGGATGTTGGATGTCTAGTTCTTCCAAACGTCCGCGCGGAACGGCTGTTGCTTAATTCTTCACGGAAGTTGTCGAACTTTGCCTTGATCTCGATGTTTCGCAGCGTGTGTTCCAGTTGGGACACTTGTGCAGAAGAATGAGCAGCGTGCTCCCATGCCGCTCGCCTTGCGTATCCTCAAACTTCCTGTTGATCATGTGAATGGTCCTTGAAGCCGACTCCAGTTCACGCTTCAGGTACGCGGAGTATTGGGAAAGCAACCAGGGAAATAAGTCATTGAGATCACCATCTACCACAAGCGCAAGCAAGA
The DNA here is from genome assembly GCA_963377175.1 of Effrenium voratum. Classification (NCBI taxonomy): domain Eukaryota; class Dinophyceae; order Suessiales; family Symbiodiniaceae; genus Effrenium; species Effrenium voratum. The sequence continues at coordinate 185,010 of CAUJNA010000201.1, read as the reverse complement.
AGAGTGTGGGGGAATGACAATGAAAGATAGGTCAAAACCAATTTCTGTCACTTCCAAGGTATGAGGGGAATTTGCTCAAGCCATGCCCCTTTTTCGAACTTCCTGATGAATCGTGACCAAATTTGCGTGCGCTTGTCTCCTCTAAACGATCCGTTGCGCCGCTTTCTTGGCGACGTAGTCGATGAATAAGGCACCAATCCCAGATATCGCAGAGCCTTGCGCGGCGTAAAACCTCTCGGGGCGAAAGCAGCTGAAGAATAGTGAGATGTAGCGCCTGAATACGATTGACCAGGACGCACCACTTCCGTTCCGTGTAGGGTAGAACCTAAAGGTTTTGCCAAGCAACGCCGGCCCCGGATTGGGTAGGGGGTTGGATCGTGGCTATGGCTCCAGCGGTCGCACACTTTTGGCACTCACTCTCACACGCGTAGTATGTTGTCTTGAGCGCCATGAACCAAAACCACAACGCAGAGTTTTGGGGGCCGTACATCCGATTCGTGACTCCAAATATGGCACGAATCTCTTGCCCTCAGGTTCTTCTGGCCGCACGAACGTTCTTAAGGACCGCATTTTGTTTGAGTTGCCCACCTGCGATCCACCTTGAAGAGGGCAGGAACGCCAATATAGGGTCTCAATTTGGCTATGACGCGGCGCAGTGGAGTCGAGGAAGTGGTTTACGACAAGAAAATGCACCAGGATCATGCCGTAGCACTGAAGTGAAGGTCTGCGAGATTCAGTTGCGCTGCTGCACGCAGCATCTGAGTCTCTTACACACACAAGCAAGTTCTTCCACGTTACGACGCGTCGTCGGCGTTTCGAGGTTGCCGCGGTCATCGTATACCGTTGGAACAATTTTCATACACCTTGTTGTAGGCGACTCGTACATCTGCGTGACGGTCTTGCGAAGGTTGCTGGATACTTCTTGAGGGCGTCATTCCGGTCACCAACATGTGGCCACCTCTGGAAAATTGAATACCACGGACGCCGTCATCAAGATTTCCGCGATTTTGTTGAGTCGTTGGTTGGTGTGTGAAGTCTGGCCTCTCGTCCTTTATGAAGCAACACTGCTAGAAATACGCGGCTTTGTGCACCTCGAAAAAAATGTAGAATGGATGTTTCTCGGAGACACCAACTAGTTGTTCTGAGGTGCGGTTGTTGGACGGGGCTTCTTTGGCTCATTGTCATCGGAACCTTCGACTTGGAATTCGTCCGGGCCGCAGATCAGGCTCATCAGGCTTGGCGGGCTCACTCTCCTTGCTCGAAACAGACGCTGCTGCGGCCCGATCACCTGCTCGACATGGACGGGTTTGTTTCCGTTCTGGGTCTGGAGGCTTAGCTTGTACCATTTGGAAAATTCGCCGCATGGTCCGAAAGCTGTAGCTCACTACTCAAGCACACTTGGTTGCGAACGGGTGGGCAGACACAAGTTTCTTGATCGGTACGGGCGGGGCTCTTCATCTTGGCAAACTTCTGCAAGTTGCTTGATTTGAGGTGAGGCGCATGAAATGTTCTCTGCCAGGGATGTCAAAGCGCTGTGTGTGTCGCACGCCAGCCATTCGTCTAGGACAGCAGCTTCAGAGGCAAACAACGCACCTCGTCCAGAGTCTTTGCGAGGAGGGCAACAGTGGCCAGGCGCGAAATTTTGCCCATGTGCGCTGCTTAGCAGATAGCCTGAAAGAGGGCGAGTTGATCATATCCGTCATGGCGGGCGTACTTCCTTGTTGACTTCCATTCCGGACCATGTTTCAGAACAAGGCTTCTCATCTTCTTCCCTCCGTCGTCGTCATCGCCAGCAGGATCGTCTGAAAAATCACCGCCCCCGGCTGCAAAAAGTAGTATTGTCTCTTCTATCTCCACCAATATGCCCGCGTAGGCGTGTGGGGGGCACACCCCCCCCCCCCCACGTTTCCACCGCCAGATGATCGTCGTCGTCGCAGAATAGCAGTGAGGGGCCAGAGCCGAGAGCGCGGGCGGAAAGAACGAGGACTTCGAGGAAAGAGGCCGAGCAGGTTACTGTACCACGCCACTCAGCTTGAGAACTGGGAAATGACCTTGGCCATGAACACATGCAGCGCATCAGCCGATCCTGACACAGAAACATGGGTGAACGTTGCGTTCGGTGTGAACCCGCACCTTGTTGGAAGGAGAACGCTTTGCAACGCTCAGGGTCAAGCTATTTATAGCATTGCAGGCAATGTTGAGAAATAGCTCCGGGGCTGCGAAGGCTATGGCTGGATGCTACTCGACATGCGGAATTTCGACAAAAACAAGGGCTCATCAGGCTGCCATGACACTGCAATCATTCCGCTCAGCGACAGATCTGTTTTGGCATTTGCCATAGTGGTTCTCGCTGGAATGCAGCACCCTGGTGAGAAGATTCTTGCAGAACCAAGCGGTCTGATATCCTCCACCAAACGTGTGTTGACGACAGTCCCAAGGAAATTACTCTACGTGATGTTCTGTACAAGAAGACCAAGGGGAGCAAGAAGATGGAACATGGTCTCCAGGTGTTTGCGAGATTACCTGAGACACGCACGCAGAAGAACCCTGCTCAGCCTCATTGATCATCAGTTGAGAGCGGATCGCGAAGCAGGTCTACGAGAACAAGGTGAAATCGGTCAGAAGCGTGTTGCAGCCCAGCTGAGAAGGCGGAACCATCTCCCCTGTGTTGCCCAAAGACAAGAAAGGTAAAGGCGACGGGAAAGGGGAGGTGAACAAGAAGGAGCTCCTGTTCTGGTGCCATTTCACGGAGAACAAGGAATGCGCCAGAGGAAAGAACTGTCCTTCTTCTCCCAGCCCGAACACCAGCAACCTTGAGGAGAGTAAGCGGAAAGGAAAGGCAAAGAGAACTCCAAATCAAGTTCGGCGCGTCCAAGAATGAGGCAGATTGCTTCAAGTTCGAGAAGGGTACACGCGCAAGGGTGAAAGCTGTCCATACAAACATGAGCTTGCTGCGCCAGCTGCGAACCCTAAGGCGGCGCCCTCAAAGACCGAAGCAACGCCAAAAGAGAAGGCTGCGACCAAGAGCGCGACTCCAGCGACATTGAGAAGAACGAACATCACGATGCCTGCCATCGCGCTCAGGCAGCAAAAGGACGAGCAGAATGTGCTTGATAGCGACGCTAAAGCGGAGACGGCGTACCGCGACGACGATGCGGATGCGATGAGTGAACCATCACGGTGGTCTGGTGAGACGGAAATGCCTGCAAAGACGGTGCGGTTCCACGAAGTCATTGACGACTCAGAAACGGCGCAAGAAGAAAGCGTGGCATGGAAGCCCCAAGTTATTCAGATCGCTTGATCGCCGGGAATTGGCCGCACGTCAAAGGCAACGCGCTATCCTTTGAGCTAAGGTCGTAAAAGACGCTGCGGACGATGTGTACAAACCTCATTTCCTAGCCGCTCTAGGCAAGAACGCGCTTGTATTTCCATTTAATCAAGAAGAAAACAAAGTTGAGGAAAACATTGCGTGGGAGAATCTTCACGGCGGGCCGCTCAATCTATTCGCACTCTCAGCTAGTCAGAGTCGTGCTGTGAAATGGTTGATGGACGCTGGCAAAGTTGGCGAGCCTGGGCAACAGTACCGTGCAAGGCGCGGATGGGATGGTGTTCCAGGGAATGGCTACATGTCTACCGCGTGCTGGTTTGCCAATCTGTGCTTGGATGCAGGCGACTACAACTCTATGCCATCTCATGAACGTGGAAGAGATTATGGGCGCGGCGCAGCGCGTGGTTCCGACCTGCCTGCCGGGTGGCAAGGTAAGTGTCATAGCCGCAATCAAAGCAAAGGCTCTGTCGTCCTCGGTAGCGGTCATCGCGTCAAGAAGTGGCGGAGAAAGGTGGCACTCATGAAAAGCAAAGAGCATCCAGCCCGAAGGGCCATTTCAGTGCGAGAACTGGTTCTGACCCACGGTGGGGGACTCTCAAAAGGTCACAGGCTGCTGGAGGCGAAAGATGCGTCATGCATGTTTCCAACTGGCTTTTCTACAATTTGTCATCTCTGGCTCGTGCTTGGCTGTGAACGTGAGAATTAGGACAGCTGTGGTTTTATGCATGAATGGTCAAAAACCAAATGTTTCTGCGGAGTTGCAGTTCAATTCCTCGAGAATCTGAATCAGCAAACTACAGCCTACGCACGGCAGAAGTCCTTCTCAATGGGAAGCTGATACCTCCAAACGAGGCTATGCATGTAGCGAAACACATACTAAAGTAAAACTAAGTTAATATATTTACAACGATTACCACATTAAACCCCCAAGCGTTGCAACGATTGCCACCATCTGTCTCGGTTGTTTGCGTGCCTCCCTCGTCACTGAGACTTGTCTAACCAATTCATGTTTGCTGGGATGGACATGCTGGCTCTCCAGACACTTTCTGCCAGCGTTTGCATCAACCTGTTTGCACTGACAAGGTGTGTTCGTGCGCGCGCAAGCTTTTCACAAGGACGCTAACCTGCCCCTATGTTCTAACGTGGCTCCCCCCTCCCCCCCTCCCCGCCCCCGCTGCTCACAAACAGCAGGAAAAGCACCAGAAAATATGGAGATGCGAGCCCGGTCGTTGATGAAGTATGGAAGGCAGAGATGCCCGCCACACATGTGGACGCTATTTCCATTGCGCCTTGAGGAGAAGTTTGGCCAAACGAAGTCTCAAACCGGAACACGCGGTCAATATGGCTACGCGACTTGGTCAACTACACGAACCGCAGCTACCTCGAGTGGCTTAACGTCGTCAACTTCAATCGTGTCAAGAGCGACATGTTCAAGGGCAAGCCCCCCCCAAAACCGAGACGCGGGTGTGGTGGAGTACCACTGGTGGCAACACAGACTGGCGGAGACCCAAAGCCAAGGCAATGCCAAAGAGCAGCGCAAACGTCAGTAGTCCTTGCGGTTTGGATGGCCAGTGGCGGAATCAACAGGGCCATTGCCGAGGGACCCATCCGCGCGATGCGGGAGATGGCACCAAAACGGGGATGAGGGCTGGCTGCGCGAACGCCGTATTGGAGACAGGCCAGGTGACGCACGGGGCACTCATCCAGGTGAGGTTTTGGTCCAGATGATTTTGGTCCAGAAGTCCTGGTGATGCGGGACGAACGGAGCAAGGGGGAGAGGATCATCAATGCCTACTTGCGCAAAGACAGCAATGCATGGCTACTGCAATTTGCGCAAGAGCCGGGAGCATGTTGACTGGGCAACTTCCGGGAGCAACGTCAATCAAAGGCGATGACCGACGCGCAAGAGACTTAGACAACGCTGACGTGCGAATAAAGAGCCTTGCAAATCGACATGACGGCTTTGGCGCTGAGTGGGTTTATCGACTGGTCACGGAGGAGGATCAATTTGTTCACCAGAGATAGGCCACTCAAGACGCTGAATATCGCCAAGAGTTTCAGCCTCGTCTTCAAGAATGGTGATGGACCGAGCCCCATGAGTTCTTCCATTGCTGCTACCCTGATACGTGCAGTGGCCCTTGGCGGTGTGGATCGAAGACGTACCAGAATGGGTAACAAAGATGGATGAAAACGCACCCAGGACTACTGCCTCAGTAAACGAACGCGTGACCGTCGCCAAACAGGGAAACAATTGGATTCTTGACCCCGGGCAGGACCTTGGGAAGAGCCCGAGTGCGCTGATGAAGCTTTCAAGTGCAGCGAATGGAACGGCGGTCGTCGCAGTCACCAACGATGCCGCGCACGCAGCCAAGCTGATGGAGGCAAATGTCTGCTCTGCGAAGAGTATGTTGACGGAGAAAGTCATCGGTGCCCCGACACCGGGGACCAAGTATGTGAAAGCTGTTGAAGCAGCGTGTTTGACTGAGCCGGCGTTGGTGTTCAACATCCCACAAGGACATGCAAGCTCCGAAGTCCGTTATTCGCACAAGCTTGATTCCGTACTTCAGGAAAAGCCGCGTGTGCGAGAACACCAGGAGACAGAAGGGTGAGAGCGCTGCGTGGGACAGCCGGACAAGAACATGCGGCTTTCCAATCTGTCTCCCACACAAACTTCTTAAACTTTCAAGCTACGACTCAGTCGCGAAGAAGGAGGTGCGCTTCCATTCTCCAACATATTCTTCAGCCCACGGAGACCAAGAAGATCCGGGCAGCTGATGAATTGTCTTACACACAGACCTCCGCACAGAGACCCAACATCCTAACATTGAACGTTGGCAATTTGGAGGCATGCGATTTGCGCCCAGGCCGCAGACTGCGTAGTCAATCCCATCGTTCATAACACCTTCGTAGAGGCTGGACGCGCCAGCGTCGTGCTAACCAACGAGGAGCGGGTGTGCCAGAGCGCGCCTTCTTCGCAGATTTGCGGTTGCGAAGTCGCCCTCGTGGATTTTGACTGGAGCAAACTCTAGAGTTTGGGGTCGCAGGAAGCCAAGGTACCTGTACACAGATCCAGATCAGGGGTGCCTACAAGAGCAAGGTATGATCTAAAAGAACCCTTGTTACGGCCCCGCTCAAAAGATATTCTTGGCGCGGAAGATATCCAACCATTCCGCGAGGGACGCGTCTTTTACGTGGATTGCGGGAATTACGGGCACGCCGCCAAACCTGTCATAACAGAAAAGACAAAAAAGCAATTTCCGCCGTTCATACGTGCGCAGAGCCGTCCATTCCTTTTACGGCGGGCGTCTATCGCTACGAGCGCAAGGCCGTCAGAAGACTCGTCCAGAAGTCCTCAAAAGAGGAAAACAGTTCCTGGCAGATATATGCAAAGTCAGGACGCAGCGTGCTCGGCAAGAGGCAGTTGATTTCACATCCTCAACTCTCAGCTCTCCAGTTTGTCATGAAGCAGGTGGTTGGCAAAGCTTTTCAGTGCACATGTGATGCTTGCAAAGCAAGACCACGCCACTGCCTTGTGACGGGATAATGGCGTCTGATGTCTCATCCAAAGAAAGAAGGAGGTCAGCCCGGCGGCAAAACACATAGCAATGGGGCGAGGTCTTCCCAGTGCGCCCTTGCAATTGAAACAATAAGTGCTCAAGCAGCGCGCCCAAATTCTTCGCTGCTTTCAAATAAGCTGTGTGCAGCTCTCTATTCCCGGATGGTTTCGCCTTATCGGCAATCACCTTGAAAAACTCATCCGGTCCTGCCTCGCCAAAAAACTCCAACCACAGAGAAGCGCTGGTCCTTAGAATCTTGTGATAATCACTGACACACACACACACGCGCGTGTGGCATTGCAAAGGTCTATCGCCGCTCTTGCGCGCGATGGCCAGCCTACGGCAGAGCTTGCGCGCCGTTGGCTGTGAAATCCTCATTTAATTTGCCAAGGCTCCTTACATTCCATGATGCAGTGCGGAAAAGCCAGGAGCCAACCAGCCACGACAGCCAGCGAAAGGCTGAACCATTGCGATTCTGTGCCGATGTGTTGCCCAGCTGCAAATACAAATGTTGCCGTCGGACCCCCTCCACTGCGACATCCAGGCAACGCGCGAGCATCTCCATCGTCACCGGCGGGTCCTTTCGCATATCCGCGCCCGACAAAAAATGTCCGTCGCCCCATGTATAGTTGCACCTGTGAAGTGCAGCCGCGACAATGTGAAATTGTCGCTTTCCTTGCTTGATTCCCGCAATCGGTGTCTGAGGCAGTTAAACTTTGCCTGGTTCACACCATCAATGCAAATCACCAACACTTCTTCCCGGGATGTGGGAACCGGTCCTCTGGCACTCTGTTCAGACTTCCTACTGACATCACATGATTTGCAGGTGGGCTTGCAAAGTTGCCTGCTTCGCCTCCTTGGAGATGGCTTGAGTTCGGCGCGGAGCATATTTCACACAAATCTTGCACTTTTTGGGCTGCCCATGCGAGCGCAAATGGATGGCGCAACGCCACTTCTTCCAAACACGTTTCATTGTTCGAATTGAAACGCGTTTCCCCCCATTCAACACTGACGGCATTATCCTCCTCATGGAGACCAACAACGTTTTCACACCAGGAAAGCAATTGCAAATACAAATCCTCCACGGTTGCAAAAAGCAGGGGTCTGGGTTGCAAAGTTGTTGGATCAACCAGCTGACACAAAGGGTCTGCCATCAGCTCTGAGATGTTATCAATTGGCTCCAAGGGGATGGCCCGGACACTAGGATGTCAGACTCTTAAGGCGCATCAGGGCGCTAAGACCCTCTGCCGAAAACCCCATGGCATATGTCAGCTTTTTTGCTGTCATGCTCACGCAGGCTCATTCCAGCTACGCGACCATCTTGCGGAGGCCCAGTGTGGCCTTCCAAGATGTTTGTGGCAATGGTTGTCAGCTTGCAACAGCCCACGCCAAGTACCAAAACTTGCTTGGGCGCCTTGTAGCCAAACAGGGCCCATGATATCTCATCACTTTGCTTCGTTGAACGGATGGTTTCTGTCAGCCAGGCTGTTTTTGCGACCATTGTTCCACAATTGAATTTTGTGCCGCAAGGCAGGCAGGTCTGGGAATATGCGTGTTGCACTTGAAGGAAAGCATCTCTGGAGATGTGCTGGAAGCAAATTTGGTGCACCCAGCAAAGACATCAAGCCGTTGCTCTTAACATCGCCAGCACCGCTGTTGCTGCTGCTGCTGCCACTGATATCGTTGAAATCACTTGGTTCCCGATCGGAACTAATGATCTGCAAAAAATGTCAGGGTTTTGCTCATCACTGAGGCTCATGAGTGACACGATGCGCAGGCACTGCCGTTGTTATTATTAGTCGCAACAGCTCACCACGAGGCGCGCGCGAACTGCAGCAAGAGCAAACTGTATTTACCTACCTGCGCTTCCTCAGTCACAATCTGCAAGCCCAGCCATCGCAACCTTCTCAAATGAGTGTCTGGCAATCGACAGTTGGAGCAGCTCCATGGCGCGCGCATTGCGCTGCCATCGGAGTTGACGCAGCCCAGAAAATGACACAGCCTGCGAATTGCTAAAAGCTGCGTGATGGTTTGCTGCTGCAGCGGGTGCAAAGGCGGTAGGCTTTGGCCCCGGTAGACCCACGGAGGTGATAACAATCACGGTCTACCTCCAAACTGACCAATCCAACATGCCCACCAGAAAGGACACCGCATTGAGGAGCAGCGCCGCAAGAGACAAAATCAGCATTATACTATCCATCGCTTGCGCGCGACAAGGGCGGCCGGGTCAATGAGTTTGAGGCAAGACAGCTAGTCTACAAGACAAGCTCGATTCAAGTTCAAGCGCAAGTTCAACTGCAAGTTCAAAGCAACGGTTATTTTGTTTGACATGCTGGAATCCTGGAACAAATGATTACTATGCCCCATCCATCTCTTCAGAAGTCGATGATATTACAGGAGCTTCATCACGTTGAAGGGTCAGATAACCTCTCGGGCAAAGGCCAGTTGCTAACTGCAGACATGCTGCCACGAGAAGAACCAGAACCCCATCGTCTGCGAGTGCACCCACTATCATGTTCCAGGGGGTTGGGGGGGTGTTGTCACGGCAAACACCATCATGTCCAGCACTGCGCCGCTTGAAATTCCCAAGCCTCATCGATCAGAATTTGACCGGTTGACTGCGAAATGCGCCGCCTTGCAAGCTCCATTGGAGAGCTGTGCCAGCGCGTGCGATGCGCGGCGCTTGGTTCTCAGCGCCAGGCGCTTGGCATTGGTTCTCAGCGCCAGGAAATTCTGGCTTATGTGAGGCATGTGCATGAAGCAGACTCCCGGATGCCTCCCGGGCCGCCTTTCTCTCCTGGCTTCCCATCGGTTACTATTACGGGCATCCGTATGGCATCCACACGGGCATCCATTGCCGCACCCATCAAAAGCCCTGCCAAGGCGAGGAACGAGAAACTCAAAGCGAACCCAACCCTTGAGAGCCAATATGGCACTCCGCGGACATTGAGATACAGTCGAGGAAAAATAACGCCGGCAACTCAACTAGGATAGTATTCAATGTAAACGTTGCGGACCCAAGAAAACAACATACCACTGACATGACATGTCGTGACAGAAGCTACGCAGAAGCACTTTCACACATTCAAAATTTGAAGCACTAGCAAAAACCTAAGCACGAAAAGCACTCAACTCCACAAGACGCACCCTAAACACCACTTGATGCGCCCGATCCATTTTTCGCGCGCACACACAACACAGACAACGCGCGTCGAGGAAGCTCTTCGGCACCAGCGGCCAGTCCTTCGGCGCTTTCGCTGTGAAGGGCGTGTTGTTGGAGTTGGAGGGCGACTCCCAGGACACGGAACTGTCCATCAAGCCAAATGCCAGCTTGACAGGGTATGATTGGATTCAAGGTTTCGCGCGAGCTGCCACACGTTTTGTCAGTCACCCTCTTTTGTTAGGACTACTTTGGCAAGGGTCTGAGCGGGGGCGCGCTCGCCATCTACCCTTCGCGCAAGGCTCGCTTAAGTTCAACTGACCGAAACATTGTTTTTGGAGAAATTTGCCAGGCCATTGCTGCGGGCTTTGAGTCGGAGAAGAACATCATCATCGGCAACACAGCCCCTTCGGTCCGACAAAGCCAGAACCAGACATGCAAGCGCAGCGCAAGTCCTTCGCAAGTTGGCATATGTAGTTCATCACGTACACATATGTCACGCGCGCACGCGTGCACATATAGACACATACACACATCTACACACACACACACGTGTTCCGTATACGCATAGCACATGTTTACATATACTGTACACACATATACACAATGTCACATATGCACATGTTCACATACGCACACATTCAATCCTTCGTTGTTCCTTCGTTCCTTCGTCATCTTTTCTATATTCCTTCTTTCCTCAATTCCTTCATTCCTGTATTCCTTCATTCCTTCACTTTCTTTTTCTTCCTTCCTTCCTTCCTTCCTTCCTTCCTTCCTTCCTGCCTGCCTGCCTGCCTGCCTGCCTGCCTGCCTGCCTGCCTGCCTGCCTGCCTTCCTTCCTTCCTTCCTTCCTTCCTTCCTTCCTTCCTTCCTTCCTTCCTTCCTTCCTTCCTTCCTTCCTTCCTTCCTTCGTTTCTCGCTGCTTCATTCCTTCACTCCTTCATTCCGTCGTTCCTTGCTTCCGTGCTTCCTTGCTTCCTTGCTGCCTTGCTTCCTTGCTTTTTTTGCTCCCTTGCTTCCTTGCTTCCGTGCTTCCTTACTTCCTGGCTTCCTTGCTGCTTTGCTTCCTTGCTTCCTTGCTTCCTTGCTTCCTTGCTTCCCTGCTTCCTTGCTTCCTTGCTTCCTTGCTTCCTTGCTTCCTTGCTTCCTTGCTTCCTTCCTTCCTTCCTTCCATCCATCCATCCATCCATCCATCCATCCTGCCTTCCTGCGTTTCTTCATTCATTCGTCGAGTTTTGCTTCACTCACACGCGCGTTCGGCCATCCATTTTATTCATGGTGCATGCCTCCGTTTCTTCATTCGTTCGTTTGTTCGTTCCTTCCTTCCTCCCTCCCTCCCTCCCTTCCTCCTTTCCTCCCTTCCTCCCTCCCTCCCTCCCTCCCTCCCTTCCTTCCTTCCTTCCTTGCTTGCTTGCTTGCTTGCTTGCTTGCTTGCTTGCTTGCTTGCTTGCTTCCGCCCGCCCGCCCGCCCCGCCCGCCCGCCCGCCCGCCCGCCCGCCCGTCCGCCCGTCCGTCCGTCCGTCCGTCCGTCCGTCCGTCCGTCCGTCCGTCCGTCCGTCCGTCCGTCCTGCTTGCGTGTGTGCATGCGTGCGCACACACACACACACGTACGCGTACACTGTGGATCACATAAACAAACGCGCGCGCAGCAAAACACACGCACAGACAGACAGATGCGCAGCAACTACTTCTGTGGGACATGTGTTGCACGCTGCGAGCCTTGAGCTTCAATGCTACATGCGAGTGTTCTGGAAAACAGGTGCGGAGTACGATAGAGGTTTGACCAGATTGATTTTAACGTGGTAGCGAAGCTGGGACCCTTCACATGGGGGAGCTCCAGTATACTACAGTAAGCGCAACAACAGCAAAGCCACCGCGTGCCAAACTACCACGACATGTCAGGAGAACCAGCGTCAGCATCAGCTCAGCCATCTACAGGAGCGAGCGACGGACCAACCGCAGCAGAGACAGCCGCAACGACTACAGGAGCAACGCAAGAACAAGACAGCGACGTCCAAAGGCTACACAGAGACAGAGTGCCGCCGCCATTCTTTAATCGTGACTACTCGCAGTGTGAAGCAGGACTTCTCAATCTACAAGCGTATTTTGGACGAACGAACCGAGACTTTGACCTGGTACTACACTAGCACAAGTGGTTACACGACAGATTGAGGACTCATACATCAGATCCCACATGCGTGACACTACACAAGCAACGAAAGAACCGGGCCTCGCAAGAGACACACACACCACATCCTCATCAACATTTGTTAAGGCCGGCAGCTACAGCAGTACGACAGAAGCGCCGCAGTGTCAATGGCAGTGTGAAACAGTACGGCTGTTGCGCAACAGGTTTCGCCTACCTGTAGGAACGCGAAGCGCTGGCTACCTCACCAAACTATGGGAATACGGCGCTAAGCGCTACCATGCGCCACTACCAGCAAAGGCAAAGGGCTACGTAGGATCAATCGGCTACGGAGCACGCGAAGTTCTACAAGGCCAAAGGGAACTTCACCAAGTCAAAATGGAAAAGGAAACCGTAGCTACATGACATGCCATAGATATGTCAGAGCCCCAGTTTGGCGCGTAGGAAACGGAGAAGAGTTACAACCGCCTGAGCAAGACCAAGAAGCTCAGCAAAACAATGAGAAACTACCTCAAAACGCGAATGACAGACAGCTGGGATTGGCACAGACGCCGCGCGGAGGAGCGCTACGAGTGGTGCGCCTACGACAGATGGAAATGGAACGATCGTGAGTGCGAAGATGCAGCAAAAAGCGTCGAAGGCATCAACGAGTCACGCCTCGCAATTGGACGCGCCAGAGAAGCAAAGTCACTACCTCGCAAGCAAAAGACACGTCGCGCGCAACGCCCTGGAATGGCCGAAGCGCAGCCGCCAACAGCGCCGACAAGAGGGCGCGACGCAAACTGCGCCTTGACGCAGCAGCAGGAACTCAAAAGCAGAAGCGACCCGAGATTGAAGACAGCGTCGCTCGCTACATCATGTGCTCCAACTACAACTGTAAACCGTGGCGGACAGGACACCTCCTGTCTACGCCCTCAAGTGCTACAAGCAGGACAACTTGAGGATCACGATGCCATATCGCGCTTGTGATGTGAAGTATCCTACCATCACACACACGGGCAACAAAAGACAATCAGGCCTATTCTACATACGAGCAGAGAAAATCGACGCTCCTAATGGACACGACATCTACAGACAATGGGAAACCCGTTGCTGTGACACAACTGGCTGAGGAAACACAACAATGACAGAAAACCAGACCAAGGGCTAAAATGAATCCTTGGCGGAAGCGCTGACTACACCGACTGACATCAAAGACTACACCGACGCGACAAAGCTGTTCACCGCAAACTTTGACAGAGACACCGCCGGCAAGATCAACACTTCAACTACGGACTCTGCGAAAGGTTTAGAAACCCAAAGCCGCATCCTCGACAGACATCGACGCCGCAGATCAAAAAAGGAGGCCCCATCAACCACTGGCAGCGCCAGCAGGCAGGCAGGACTACCGGGATCGACAAGGTGAACGCGCTGAATAAAACACCACGCAACAATGCCCGCCACACTTCTGACATTTACAAATGGACCAGGACATCCGCCAATCAACGCACGCGAGCCGTTTAGAATTGCAGCGGCTAGCAACAGCTTCGAAGTCTCGCAACACAAAAGACGACTGGACAGTCATCGGCAGCGCAGCGCTAAACTTCCAACGGAAAGGCGCAACAAGGTTTACCATCAAGAGGGGCTACGAATACCCGCAAGCGGGGCACGACGAAGAGCAACACTACGAACACCACGAAGCGCGCGAGGCATCGTGAGGACCACGACAACTTCAACAACCAACGCTGCAACAAGCAGCAGAACACAACTGAACGCACTAACTTTATAGTAGCTGGTTTCCAATTTGCGCACAAGGCGCAGGACGCCAAGACAACTACAAGAAGCAACAGTTACGACAACGTGCCAGACAAGTAGATTTTGCCTACGTCAAATCACAACAAGATTCGAAGACCGGGCCTGTTCTAACTGCAGAAGATGCGGTCCGGGACCACATGGCCCATCACCTTACAAGCGTTCACCTTTGCTCTCGGAAGAGCGCAAGGCGTGCGACAATGCAACAACGAAGACGTCCAAAGTCGGCTCAATGACAGTGCGACGCTCACAGTCCTACAGCGGCAGCCGTCAAGGCAGCGTTGAACGACTACGAAGAGCGCTGCTTGGGCAGCTACGCGGCGTGGGAGCACAGTTGAACGCAACTACGGCATGACAATGTCAGCGCCGCGTTGTCTACCACAGTGGATTGCACGACGTGCAGCATGGACAGTCAGTAGCTGTGTTGTTCTCTCCGACGGCCGCACGAGCTTTGAACGCCGTCGGGGAAGAAATTGCGAAAGCGCAATTCGCAAATTCGGCGAAACAGTACTTTACCTTCACGCTCAACACAAGAAACTATCAGAAGCAGACCTCCGAATGCAGAAAAGTCTTTTTCACTCCGGGAAGAGAACGTCGCAACAGAACAAGCCGCGCGGCGACCGCAACCAGGCTTCAAGTAGGACCTAGCGCTACTGAAGAAGGTTACTGGCACGCCTTGTGACACTTATGACCTGTCATAGGCAACACTACTAGACAATCAACTAGACATTTAAATTCGCCCTGGGAGAGGAGACGAGCTGCAGAGCAACAGACAAACGTCGCAGACAACATTGTCGCAGAACCAGCGACAGAACAACAACGCTCGTCGTCACTTCCACCAACCACGGCATTCACGTCGCGGCACCGACCGTGCTGCAACATCCACCACGACGCATGACGCTTGAAGAAGTACCGCGACCAAGCAAGGCTCACAAGACACCGAAAGACGCTACAGTCAGAACAGCTGAAGAAACCGCCAGAGAACCACAACCACAAAGACAAAGAACCAACGCAGTAACGTTGTCCAACGGCGCGGAAGCGAGTCGGACAAAAGAAGCCTCACGACTCCTACGACGAAGTAGACGCTTCTACCTTCGAGGACGACGTCTTGAAATCAGCGATCCCGCATGATGGTTCCGCTGATCGCCGCAAAGGGCCACATCGAGAAGACCAAGGGCTCCACCTGCGCCTCTACACTAATGTTCGCAACATTACGGACGCTTCTAGCGCTACAGGGCCGGTTTGCAAGACTTGGTGACTTTTCTACCACACGCCTAGACGCGCCCATCGCCAAGGGCAACAAAAGCAAACAACGTGATGTCTACATTGACCGCCTAAGGAACAATGTCTACTACAACATATACTATGGCGACCCGACTAAAGAAACCCGTGTTGTAGGGACTGCAAAGTCCACCTAAGGCTTGTCAAGACTGACTACAGAAGCTCGGCTTTGTAAGACCCAAGTCAGAACCAACCGTTGGCGCGAACGTGGACTGCCGCAACAGGTCTATCTGGGCCACCTGTTTGCGCTTGGCGACAGGACTACCGTCGACTCCATCTTCAAAGCAACCCAGAACTTAAACGCGTTGGCCGCCTAGAGCCCGCTGCGCCGTTGGACTTCCAGTTTGCTAGATCAACAGCGTCCCCTCCCTGGTCGCTGCCTCTCTCTCTCTCTCTCTCTGTCTCTCTCTCTCTCTCTCTCTCTCTCTCTCTCTCTCTCTTTCTCTCTCGCTGTCTAGACAGCGAAGAAACGCTGCACCGGCTCGCGCAGAGCCTTGGCACACGCGTCTAGCGCGACGAACGAGCGTTTCGCAACAAACGTTCCACAACGCTTCTCTGCGGATTTCTTTTGTTTGGTAGAATGCAACTGTAGCAGGATGCGTAATAGGATCTACGGGACTGTCACTTTTGCTCTTTTTTGGAGGCATGTGTGGCGGCTTGGGCAACGCCGCAGTTGTTTGTTTACATGTCTGTTTGTTTACATGTCTGCCCGAACCTCAATCCGCTACATAGGCTCTGTTGCACTTGGCCAGAAACACAGCCAGGCAGAGAAAGACTGCGCCACACAGAGACGGACCAGAGGAGCCAGACAGACGAACCAGAAGCGAATTAGGACAGAGACAGCGACAGAGGCAGAGGTAGAGGCAGAGCGAAGAGCCAGAGACAGAAACAGGCGGGCAGACAAACAGTCAGACAGACAGCGACAGAGGCAGAGACGGACGCAGTCACAGTGACAGGGGGAGACACAGAGAGAGAGAGAGAGAGAGAGAGGAAAAGATACACAGGGGGGGAGAGAGAAGACTGACGAAACAGACAGAGAACAGACAGAGACAGACAGAGAAGCCGACAGACACAGACAAACATAGATAGACAGAGACAGGCGCGCACGTGCGCGCGCACAGACACTTAAACTCCAAATGGAGGGTTCTAATCTTTCGAGTACAACTGATGCTCGAGTACAACTGATGAGTCTCGAGCACAACTGATAAGTCTCGAGTACGATGAGTTTCGGCTCGCAAGACGCTTGGCTTCCCTCTAGTGTCGAAAACGTTACAAGGTTCAACATGAAGCACACACAGCGGCAAAAGAAGCGGCCAACTGGACTTTCATCAACATCACTTCTCAAAAGCAGGTACACACGGGTGATCAATCCGTGCATCCACCATCAAGCATAGCTTCGTTGGCCAGCGTTTGCTTGATGGCCGCTGGCCCCCTGCATGAGAAATTGTGGTGGCAGGGTATTCTGCCACTCCGCGCACACACCCATGTGCGTCTGTGCGTCTGTGCGTCTGTGCGTCTGTGCGTCTGTGCGTCTGTGCGTCTGTGCGTCTGTGCGTCTGTGCGTCTGTGCGTCTGTGCGTCTGTGCGTCTGTGCGTCTGTGCGTCTGTGCGTCTGTGCGTCTGTGCGTCTGTGCGTCTGTGCGTCTGTGCGTCTGTGCGTCTGTGCGTCTGTGCGTCTGTGCGTCTGTGCGTCTGTGCGTCTGTGCGTCTGTGCGTCTGTGCGCCTGTGCGCCTGCGCGCCTGTGCGCCTGTGCGCCTGTGCGCCTGTGCGCCTGCGCGCCTGCGCGCCTGCGCGCCTGCGCGCCTGCGCGCCTGCGCGCCTGCGCGCCTGCGCGCCTGCGCGCCTGTGCGCCTGTGCGCCTGTGGCCTGTGCGCCTGTGCGCCTGTGCGCCTGCGCGCCTGCGCGTGCGCTGTGCTGTGCGCCTGTGCGCCTGTGCGCCTGTGCGCTGTGCGCCTGTGCGCTGTGCGCCTGTGCGCCTGTGCGTCTGTGCGTCCGTGCGTCCGTGCGTCCGTGCGTCCGTGCGTGCGTCCGTGCGTCGTGCGTCTGTGCGTCGTCCGTGCGTCCGTGCGTCTGTGCGTCTGTGCGTCTGTGCGTCTGTGCGTCTGTGCGTCTGTGCGTCTGTGCGTCTGTGCGTCTGTGCGTCTGTGCGTCTGTGCGTCTGTGTCTGTGCGTCTGTCGCGTCTGCGCGTCTGCGTCTGTCGAGTCTGCGCGTCTGCGCGTCTGCGCGTCTGCGCGTCTGCGCGTCTGCGCGTCTGCGCGTCTGCGCGTCTGCGCGTCTGCGCGTCTGCGCGTCTGCGCGTCTGCGCGTCTGCGCGTCTGCGCGTCTGCGCGTCTGCGCGTCTGCGCGTCTGCGCGTCTGCGCGTCTGCGCGTCTGCGCGTCTGCGCGTCTGCGCGTCTGCGCGCCTGCGCGCCTGCGCGCCTGCGCGCCTGCGCGCCTGCGCGCCTGCGCGCAGGCGCGCCTGAGGCGCACAGAGGCGCACAGAGGCGCACAGAGGCGCACAGGCGCACAGGCGCACAGGCGCACAGGCGCACAGGCGCACAGGCGCACAGGCGCACAGGCGCACAGGCGCAGGCGCGCCAGGCGCGCCAGGCGCGCCAGGCGCGCCAGGCGCGCCAGGCGCGCCAGGCGCGCCAGGCGCGCCACGCCCGTCAGTGAGGGGCGACAATCCTCTTTTTTCTCAAACGGAAGATCGCTCGCTCAACTCCTTAACGTCTACCAAAATATCCACAGCGGCGGGGCGAACGAGAAACTGCACGATGCCGCTCAGAAGGCGGGGACGAAGGATCTCCAAGTTGAGCAAGACGTGTGCCGCCATAGAAGACAGGCGGAAGATGCCAAGATGACGAATGTGCACCGTCAGACAAAGGCGGGGCGTAGGTGAACATTTCTCCTCGACCTGGATGATGCCCGATTTTTGTACGTCAGCAAGTGGCTGATCCGGAGCATGATGAGTGGAGAAAGACTCATAGCGGGACAATATCCGTTGATAACCTTGTTGCCAGTCTCGAATTGTCCATGCTTGACTTGATTCATCTAAATCGGTTACCCGTTTCCACTCTCGAAACGAGTTGTCTGGCAGGTCAGGTACTTCCTCTTCTGGGTGCCACAGCTGAGCTTGTCCCGGAGTGTAGATCCGCACCCTTGCCAGACGGAATGTTCGAGCCATGGGTGCTGCTCGTCAATCTGAGTCGACGTCCGAGTTGCATCATCTGTGCCCATGTCGAAGTGAAAGACAGGGCGTACCACAGGTTCCGATCCAGCTGGCAGGAAAACAGCCACCATGCACAACCATGCGCAACCATGCACAACCAACAAGCAAACATGAAAGCAAGAGCATGTGACAGCACCCTTTTGTGCCACGACCAAAACGCATTAATCTACTCCGCAACTAGCTCGAAGATAGGCTTCTCCTTGTTGGTAGAGCTGCATGGTTGGCTTGCAGGCAGATATGGATCAGCGACCCCAATACACTCAGGTGGCTCAACGCCTCGAGAAGTACGTACCGGCTGGTGCTGGTGGGACTCTTGACGTGCGCGATCCGACAGCAGCTGACAGATCCCTGCCTGAATGCGAGTGAGATCCTCAGTAGAGAAAGCCGAAGCATCCGAAGATCGAAGAATCGCCTCCAACATCTGCGTAGACATGCGCAAGCCGATGACTGCGTGGCCACGTTATGTTGATCAGGAGAAGCCATCGAATGGAAACCGACATCAGGTTGAGGGGCTGCAACTTGCCGGAGCCTTCCGTGGTCCAGTCCCTCTTGTACCAAGTGCTGCTGGTAGGTTGAACGCCGTCTTGCGCGTGATTAGGGGTATAGAACTCCTTCCATTCCCTGTACGTATGACGTGGAGGAGGATCATCACGTTCGTCTTGTGGTGTCCATGATCCTGGATGAAAAATCTTAACCCATTGAGCGTCAGGTCGCTGAGGGTCAGGACACCATTCTAGCCACGGCATGATGATTGTCAAAGGTATATACGGCTGCAAGGTACAACCATGATCCAAGGCAAGCGATCAAAAGGCCGCAGGCAATGCACTCAAGACGCAAAACTCAACAAGCGCAATGTTTTAAACAACATTCAGTCCAAGCATCAATCTGACTCGTTCCAGTCAAAATTAGGATCATAACTCGGCGGGGGAGAAGGTTCACACCACGCGCCATCAGGAACTGAAGACGCCGGTGAGGACGACACTCCATCAGACACGAAATCTGTCGATCCAATGTATGGACGTGGGTCACCAAGGCGTTGATATCCACGCGTGTGCCAATCACGGAATTGCCATGTGTAGTAGGACGCGTAGGAGACGGGTGTGACATTCGGATCCGCAGTGGTGCCTCCTGTGCTGTCACGGGGCAAATACACGTCAAAGTGGTAGACCCTGCGCCATTCGCGACACGTGGAAGCGCGGTCCGGAGTTGGGCCCAAGGTGGATTCAGCCACAGGCTGCCACATGCCCGGTGTGTAAACCCGAATCCATTCCACTCGTGTGTTCCCCGGGCCGCGCTCAATGCTGTACTCAAAGTAGCGCGGCAACATGACAACCGAATGCGTCACTATGAAGCAAAGCGTCTGCGATAGAACAAACATGCAACAACCAGCAGGCAAGCCATGCACAATCAGCAAGCAATGCAATGCAGAACAACTTTTCAAGCTCAAGGCCGGATACCGCAACAAAGCAGGTAGGTTGTTCCGGCACCGGTTCACCTCCGTTGATGACGTGCGCATCTGCAATGGAAATGTCCTGGTTGACGTCGCACACAGGGAGAAAGACACTTCCGTCCATGATGTAGAAAGGCGTGGCAGTAATGCTTGCATCTTTGGAGTCTTCGTGAGACTCCGAAGATCATGAATTGGTCGGCACTCTGAACTGATCGCCGTGTGCACACAGAGGTCATAGTAGCCGGGCAAGATTGTCCTCGGGGAGAAGAAGTAGTTGAGGTCCGCAGTGAAGGCATAAACTGCGGGTGAAGAATCTTCGGTGGTGGTGGTGGTGGTGGAGGTGGAGGATGGCGGAGGTGGTGGTGGTACCGTCATTCGCAATAGCCTTTCTTCTTGAACTCCAGTTAGGCGATCATGAAGTGAGGGTCCGTGATACTGCAACCAAGTCGGCTGCGCTCCATGGGTCCAGGCTATGAATGTCTGCGCATTTTGTTCCATCATGATTTGAACACTCAGGACAGCAAGACAAGGCAAGAAAACACCAAGTCCGAAGCAATGCAAAGCCAAAAGAATTTTTGACGGCGCCAACGCTGCAAAGCAGTCTAGCCGCGTGCCTCAAGTTGCTGAAAGACCTTCCATGCCTGCTTGACTTCCTCGGCAGGTTTCTGGAGGAATAAATGCAAGGGCAACACAAGCGAGAGGTGGCTGCAAGTCATCAAAAAACAACTCAAACTGGCATGCATGACCGCTGAATCTGAGGACGGAGGACCTTTTACCACTCGCCGAGCTTCAACGGCCATAGGAGAGTCCGGATGGTCGACACGCCGGCATAGCTTTGACTGCTGGGGGGGTATTTGGCACGGCGTCGCGATGGTCAGAAGCAAGGGCAAGCCCCGACGATCGAGTGGTCGTCTGCGATGACTACGGCTTCGAGACCGATGCCGATGCGCGTCGCGCCGTCTGGACCTTCTTCTCCGATGGCGCTCCCTGGAGGCACTGTCACTCACTGGCTCACGTGATTGGCATCGATGTGAGAGCAGGTCTCACCGACGATGCCTTCAAAGAGGTTGGCGCCGGTGGCGGCACCTCGGGAACTACTGGAACTGGAGGGACAGCAGGATGACCAATAGGTACCACTGGGGGTAGCGGTGGTTGAGGATGTCGCTGGTGACCCTCAAGACGCTGTAGTCCGGCTACTAGGATACTGATCTGCGACGAGATGGAGTGTAGTAGGTAACGACATTCTCGTAAAAGATCTCCATGATCCATGACAGCACTGGAAAAGGCCGATAATGGTGGAATGATCAGATCAGTAGCAAACCCAAGCTGCGGACGCATCAAGATTGGAAGCAACCAAGCAAGCAACAAGGTGCATCAATCAACAAGCATGCAATAACACGGCGAGCTTTTTGAAAGAGAAGCGTCATGATGGATACCACGACAACGGTTGGCGCAAACCGCGTAGTGGTAGTGCAAGGGATTTGTAATTGAGCAAAATGCCGAAGGTCTTCACCAGAACATCCCCAAGTAGCTCGGAACCGCAATGGATGATCGAAGCTTCCACCTGCCGTCTTTGGCGTGAATGCAATCATAGTAATGGGAAGCAGCAATGTCGGCATACGTGCCACCGCGCGGAATGGAGCAGTGGGTCGCGCTGCTCCCCCAATGCAAATGGGCCGATTAGAACGCACTCCGGCTAACTGGGCGGCCGCTTTCACCGCAGCTTCCTGAGAGACTAGGCTGCCTCTGCAATAGAAGCCCATTGGAGGAATCCACACCTGGATGTTCGTGTTGTGCGCCCAGAAGAACGGCGAGATCGACTGAGATCGATGGTTGCCCGGTAGTTGGCGACGTGGTTCAAAGAGGAAGAGGATCCCGAACCGATTCTTCCACGCGTTTTTCTTGGTGGGTTCAAACCGGCAGTAGGACCGTCTGGTCTTCTGGATGTACGGCCAACACTTCTCACAGACGCCTAGCTGAATAATGAGTTGCTCGGGCAACGTGTCCACGGCGACCTTGAACTCCCGAAAGATCTTGTTGATGACCTGGGCGGTCCAGGAACCTGGGTTGCCGTGTGGTGGCCGCATATCCGGCAGTTCGGAGACAGACCGTACTCGCTGCTGATCCTGTACAATGCTGTCTCGGTGGGGCACGAGGCTCCTGTAGATTGTTTCCCAGGATTTCTTCCACTTGGCTGGCTCAGGAAAGGCTAGTTCCGCAATGCAGGGCAGGGAAGCGTGTAGTACGGGACGTCATCAATCATGATGGCAATTTCCTCAATCCGACTGCCTGAGCGAAGCAAAAACCCATGACTGCCCAAGGGATTCACAGGATTCCAAATGTTAAGATGAAGCAAGCCCACCTTGTCTCATGCCATTTTTCCTGCACGCTGACGGAATTGTGATCTGGTTCGCCTCCGATCATCATGGGTACGAAGGCCCGTCCGTATCCATTCACCCCAGTCATCTTCATCTTCTGATTGGCCATGTGGTCCAGGCGTAAGCCTAACTCGGGATACGGGTGACCGGGACCGCTGCGCGGTTGGCTGCGTGAGGAACTGTGCGAGGAACTGTGTGCTTGAACGTTGCGTAGGTGCACCAGGCCATGCGTCTGGACAAAAAGTTGCACCTCAAATTCGGAAATTGTTCGAGGGTGACTTGGCTGGTGGTCTGTGCCGTACCGTCCGGGCACGGAAGGCTGCTGACCACATACTCCGCCATGTTCAGGGCAAGAAAGTGTCGCAATGCCAGAAATCACCGGATCCGAGCCAACTTCGCACATGCATGCGCAACCTGGCAAGTTCTCAATCAAAGATGCAAAAGTGCAACAGAAGCAAGGAAACATGCAACAGAAGCAAGGCAACCTGCAAATTTTGACGCAACTCGTCGCCGAACGTCACGGAGAAGATGAGGATCGAAGCCTTTGCCTTCATAAAGTCGTTTGAGAGCATCTAGTCCAATCTCTTGTTGGATGACGGGTTGGGATCCACGCACAAGAAGCCACGACCGAGATGACCACAAAGAGTAAGTGAACATCGGACCGTTGGCGCTGCGGACACCTTTGATCTGAGAAGGATGTTCAGGAAGCTGCGGCGTGATAGTCCTGGAAGAAGAATCACACATATATCCAAGCACTTTGATGTCATTTTGGGTCTCCAGCATCACGGGGGGGGGGGATAAAATTCCAGGGAAAGAAAATTTCTGAGGACGGCAGTGGATGGTGCTGACTCCCGCAAAAGGATCAAGCGAT
The DNA here is from genome assembly GCA_963377175.1 of Effrenium voratum. Taxonomy (NCBI): domain Eukaryota; class Dinophyceae; order Suessiales; family Symbiodiniaceae; genus Effrenium; species Effrenium voratum. The sequence continues at coordinate 161,834 of CAUJNA010000201.1, read as the reverse complement.
TGTCAACATAGCGCTGGTGCCATATCACCCCAGAGTCAGGCATCTGAAATCTGAGAGAGTTCATGGTATGGTGCCAGAAGAAGTCCTCAACAGTGGCAACAAGATTGCAAAGAGGAGGAGCCGCTGGAGATCCCATAGCAACGCCGCGTTCCTGCCGGAACAAGTAACCGTTAATCTCAAAATGACTGTTGTCAATGACAAAGTCAAGAAGGCATTGAAGCTCCTCCTCGCGAAAAGTTCGAGGAATTTTGGTTTGACGGCGCCATTTGCCTTTGAACATGCGACGCCGATGATCCGACTTCACCTCATAGACCGACCACTGTGAAGAGTTGCGTAGACCAACAACTTGATCATAGCGATGAAGCAAGACCTGCAGAGCTTGATGAAAACGTTCAGCAGGTATGGATGTGAAGAAACCGGAGAGGTCCTGTGACACTAGCTGGATGTATTCCGTTGGATCTTCTCGTGAAAGTGCATCCCACAGTTGTTGCACGAGCTCTTGAACCGACAGTTGCCCCGGGACGTCCGGACAGGTGACTTTGGTGAGCTCAAAGATGAGGGCGCCGAAGACCGTGAGGAGAGGTGCTGCCCATGCGCGAAAGAAAGAAATAATGGGTCTCGCTTTCAGCCAGTCCTTGGTCGGTTTGGGAAGGATGCGAGCTGTGGGTAACGGCGCATGAAGTCGAAGTCCCCAAGCATAACGGTGTTGTAGGCGAGCAGGTGCCATAGTGACAACTTCGGCACGAAAGGATGCCGCAGACTCACGGCACAGTGAAAAGACCTCACCTGTGCAAAAGGTCTTGTGCATCAACATGGCAAACAACGATGGGCAAATCACATGAGCGCGTGAAGGGAAGTGATCCACACGTGTGGTGCTCTGTAATGACGCTGAGGGCCAGTGAGCGCGGTCTTGAACGTTGAAGCGATGTTCATCAATCAGCTTCATCAGAACAGGTTGAAAATCAGTAGAGAAACTAGCTCCTTGCACATGCCATCGGCGAGCCAGTTTACGCAGCTGCATGGCAAAACGTTGATGAAGCTTGTCGACATCACCAAAGTACTGATCCTTCATGGATGCTGCCAAGATGTCAGGATCAATATCAGCGCTGATGCGCGAAAAATCATCCAAAATCACTGCATGAGTGTGTGCGCGAAAAGTGTTGCAGTCGTCAATGTCTAAGCAGCGACACGGAAACAGTGTATCGGGGGTCCATCTGCGTAGCCACTTGCGGTAGTTGTAGATCCGGTCTCCCAAGGTGGCACTGCGAGTCTCCACAACCCGGATCTTTGGAAGAAATACGGAAGGAAAGAGGTCACGGTGAGACGCCACCCAACTCTGCAACCATGTTCCAAGCTGAGCCTTCCAATTTCGAACGTGTTGGGGTGGAAGAAGTAGTTGTGTCCTGGTAGTTGGTACCTTTCGCATGACCTGGGCGAGAACTTCTGAGCCTTGGAGCGAAACGGCTCGTTGACGAAGGTGGAAAGCCGCAGGAAATAGTAGAGGGTGGAAGGAAAGGCCGCCGATAGTAGATCGCGCATAGTTTGAAACGACGCACCAGTGTTTGATCCAAGCCGAAAAAGAGTGGAGTAGCGTGCTTGAATGTTATCCAACATTTCCGGCCGCAGTTGACGATGAAGATCAGGATGTAGTCGTCGCCGAAAACGCTTGTGTAGAGACAATGAAGTGGGCGAGGACAACGAATGACGACGAAAATCAACCAGATGTTCACGGAAACCAATCTTCCGTAGAAGTCTGTGAGCCCAGGGAGCATTTAGATGAGGACGTAGCATGTACTGCCATTTGCTTTCCTGGATCCAAACTGAGGAGAGGGGAAGTTTGATCTCAACTGGAATTGTACAGAAAAGCCAGTAACTGTTGGACCGCTTCCAATAGTGACGCGCAGGTTCAAAGAAGGCATGTTGTCTTCGCAGAAGTTGTAGATATTTGCGGCAGCGAGAGTGCTCTCTGCGTAGAACATCCTGTTCAGTAGCACCAATGTAGTATGGACTATGCCATGGTGAAAGTCTGATGTAGACGCACGGTTGTTGATGGTGGCCCGGATCTTGAATGAAGTCACACAGGTCCGGGAAGCGAGTCCTGAGGGACCGAAGGTGTTTCATATCCGCGAAGGTGGAGTGCATGACTTCACCCAGCAATGACGTCTTGTAGGAGCGAAGGACCTCAAAGAACGGCGGAATGTACCCATGGTTTTGGGAAATAAGTCGCTGTAGAAAGCAAATCAGCAGATACGAAGTGATCCGACATCTGTGAAGCTCATACCTGTTGGCCACAGTGTGACGGGAGCGCGACATAGAATGCATCGGAATTTGAAGTGCAATCCGGACCATGGTGAGCACTTCAAGGATGAGGTCTAACTGAGGTAGATGCTGAATTGATTCATACTCATCCATAGGAACTGATGGTAATTGAAGTCCAGGAAAGCAGTACTGCCAACATGCCGAGAAAAACGCCAATGTGTCCAGAAAGGTAGCCAAGGAATTCCATTGTGCAACGTCCTCAAATGTCCCACTGTGTCGAAGTTCAGTCCACGTGATGAATGTCTAACCAAGAATAGCTACAAGGTGGCAGCGACATGCATTCAAGAGTCAACAAGTGACAAGCCACACACTAGACAAGAAAAGACAATCAACTCACAAGACAAGCCAAGGCCCAAGTCAAGCGCATACAAGTTTTCAACCGCTCATCACTTCGCCGCACAATCGCCACTCCGGGCTAATACTCGAAAAGCAGAAACATTTCACCCGGTGATTAGGCGGGCTGCCACGACGAGGAGGCGCAGCGCTTGGTCGTGTAGCCGGGTTCCAATCCCCACAAAGAGGCCATGGCCGCAAAAGTAGGTGCATCACCTTTTGGCAAACGTTGACGAGCCTGCAAGAGCTGGGCCGCCATAGGCTCCAGGGACTTGTTGCCGTTGAGACGGGACGAGTGATTGGCCCACTTGACCAGCGATGCCACAGTAGTAGTAGCAGTAGGAGCCTGCTTGAGGCACAAACGTGGTTGAGCACTGGTCCAGGTGTAGTGCTTGATGATGTCTTCCGGCGTGCTGTGCATGGTGAGCAGCTGAGGTGTGGATGGCTTGGAAGGCGGGGGCGACAGTCCGTGAAGAGATTGTATGATCCGAGGCTGCTGTTGGGATGGACCATCGAAC